>JAJOOO010008269.1:0-83960 GCA_029582685.1 Solanum piurae | reverse complement strand
ATATTATAGATATATATATATATATATATATATATATATATATATATAAGTCACATAAATTAGGACACGGGGAGTACTTATTATTATTATTTTTTAACTTTTAATGTTGAGATTAATAAGGATATAGTTACAAACCATCTTATCTCTTAAAAAAAGTGTATTTGAGATTAATAAGGATAGTTGCAAATCAACTTATCTCTAAAATAAAACTATATTAGACTATATTGATTTATACTCGCTAAAATAAAACTATATATACAACTAGGTCATTTTTCTTAAATTTGCACTTGAAACAGTAGAGTCATATTGATTTAATAAACTCCCCATTTTCCCTTTCCCTACCCCACTAATAATAATTATAATAATAATCATAATAATAATAATAATATTGAATTAACAAATACTCTTTCTATTCCAAATTTATATGACACACCATACTTTGTTGTTATTATAAAATAAAAAATGACACATTTTTTTATTCGACAAATGTTTAATCTACATTTTATATTAACATTTTATCTATGTTGGACCTCAATTATTTGCCAAAAAATAAAATAATAAAGGTGTACTATTTTTAAATTTTATTGGGTATATTAAAAATTTGTTAAGTCTTCCCATATTTCTTAACCTTCGCGCCTAGTTAACATCACATAAATTAAAATGGAGTAAATAGCAATTATCATCTTATTTTTTAATGCAACACACTCAATATGAAAAACATTATTAAATTAAGAAAAATAATATTTCAATATCTTCAAACATCATAATTAGATACAATCATCTCAAAAATATAGCATGATTAAGGTGAATTATGTTCCTTGTTATTAGCAAGTGATATAAAACCCCTCTATGAAAAAAGAAAAAGAATATGATGTGTCAATTTGAGAGCATAAAAACTCAACTCAAATAAGTGATTAAAAATAATTGTTTTTACCATAAAAAAACAATTGTTCCATGTAAATATATCGATATAAATTGCATTAATAGTTAAGCACGGTTAGAGTATCTATTGAAGTTATTGGTTATATCTAAAGATAATTATAGTGGGTCTTATTGATTAATAACGTATCTAAAAAATTTAAAATTTAAAATGAACCTTGATTCACAAATGTTTATTAGTTGTTTATGATAAGTACGAACATAAAAACTTATAGTAAAGATATTAATGGGTTTTTTTTAACTTAAGTAATCAAATAAAAATAAATGTGAAAAGTGCAAATTCTCCTTTAGCCAAATCAACAAAGGAACAAATCATGTCATTGATTTCTAGTTATGACACCTTCTCAACATATCAAGCACACTTTTATACTAATTAAAATGTAAATTTAAAATCATATAGTGTTAGAGACTTTAAAATTCTGTAAAATTCAAAGAATCAAGTTCCAATTAAAATTATTCAATTTTTACCTATCTAGGTGTTAAAACTCCCATTGATGGTGATCCTCTTGGTATTGAATTTCTCACTGATAACACCACACTCGACATAATAATCATTTACTATATTTTATCTATTATTACTTCGTGTTATACAAACCAAATGAAATGTCAGTAACATATTAATAAATATAATAGAAAGAGAAAAAAAAAAGCACTCAATATATTTTGGTGCATCAAAATTTCAAGGAGAATTATACAAATAATAATAAGGAAGAGTACCTTATGGCTCAGCAACATAAATCAATTAATATTTTAAAAGAGCTTTGAAAATATTTTAAACATCTGCCAATAAATTATATAAATAAAGTAAATGAAGCATTATTTATATTATATACATACGAACAATATAAATGGGAGCATAACATTGATACCAATTATATTGTATGAACAATTACATACATTATACATGCAATAGGCACAATCCCTATATAAATGTCAGGAGGTTGGAGCTCTTATATTAAACATGTATAGAAATAAATGTAAGAGGAAATTGGTAAGGCTTATTAACAGCGACTCCAAGTTAATTTTTATAATAAATCAAAACAATTTAAACATAATGAGAATGATAATTATGAAAATAGACATTTTTTTTACCACAAAAAAGACATAGTTCTCCGGTGAGTGCATATTTGAGAGCATTTTTTGCTGACTTAGTAGATTCTTCAAAAGATCTATCAAATAGAAGTAGAATTCCCCAAAAGATACCTATAGTCATTCTTTCACAGTCACTATCTAGGCCTATTCAAACTCAATAATGATAATGCAAATTACAAATTACTACCTTAATAACCTCCATACGACCATCATTATATATGTATTACTCATCACTTTAAGATTAATTGTCATAAACGAATGATACATACATAAAAAAATCGTTAGGATCGCTAAAACAATACAAAAAGGAAAAAAATGTTATCATGTTTAAGTAGTTGAATAAATATAACTATATAAGAGAATAAAAAATTCTGAAATTAGTAAATTTCTAGGAAAATGTAAGTGATGGAGTTAAGAATGATTTTTGTTATTTAAATGTGTGTATTATGCAGTTAGCTGTTTTCTAGGGATAAAATTAGTTATTTATCTTTTAAAGTTTGAAATTTAAATTAGTTACTCAAATTTCAAAAACTTACCCGTTTGGATATTTTGGATAACTACCATTTTCAAAAATGAAGTAAAAAGGGAACTTAAGAAGGAGTTACGTTATGTTTTATTTTATTTTGTATTACTTTTTGTAAAACCTTGTCTCTTTTTAGTGTTGTAAGTTTTTGTTTTTATTTTCAGATTTTATTAATTCATAAATTTTGCAAACTTTATAAAAATAATTGTAGATTATTTGTTTTAATAAATTGCAAATGGGCGAGATTCCTTTTTAATTTTCTTTTTAAAATTATTTGTGAGTTTGTAATTTTATTAAATTTTTGTAAAATTTCAGTTAAGTAATTAAAATAATTTGAACTATGGAGTTTTAAAAAGGAAGAAGAAAATTCTTAATCAGTTACCTACATTTTAGCAATTCATTATTGTATTTTTTGTAATCAAAACTAAAAAGATAAATGTAATGACACAATAATTACGTTATTTTTATTTTATTTTGTATTATTTTTTGTAAAACCTTGTCTCTTTTTAGTGTTGTAAGTTTTTGTTTTTATTTTTATTAATTTTTAGATTTTTAGATTTTATTAATTTTATTAATTCATAAATTTGGCAAACTTTATAAAAATAAGTGTAGATTATTTGTTTTAATAAATTGCAAACGGGAGAGATTCCTTTTTAATTTTCTTTTTAAAATTATTTGTGAGTTTGTAATTTTATTATATTTTTGTCAAATTTCAGTTAAGTAGTTAAAATAATTTGAACTATGGAGTTTTAAAAAGGAATACCTATATTTTAGCAATTCATTATTGTATTTTTCGTAATCAAAACTAAAAAGATAAATGTAATTACATAATAATATAACTTTATTTTTAAACTATTGAAAACTGTTATGTTAAAAATAATACAATTTGCTTAAAATTTTGATATTTTTTAAAATGATATTAGTATTCTATTATGCTAAAAGATATATAATTTGTGAAGTTTATGTTATGTTTGACACAATTAAAGTAAAATAATATAAAAATGTATAGTTTAAGTAAACAGTTTAAACTAATTGAATATCCAAGAATATATATGTTCGTGAAACGGTTTATTTATTTTTTAAAATATAAATCCCAATTTTTGGGTGTTGACAGTTGGTTTTAATTGAAAAATTATATTTTAAAATCATTTTTTTAAGAATCGAAAGATGCAATTTTTTAGTAATTGTTAATATGTGTATCAAATTTTTAAGAATCGAAAGATGCAATTTTTAGTGATTGCTAATGTATGTTTTAAAAAAATGACCTTCTTAATACATAAATGTTGAGATTAATTCTGATGCTGACATGTGACATTTTTTCTCCTATTATATATAAATAGATATATAGATAGATTGCGATGATCGTGACAAATATCTCTCATTTGCCTCAATTAAACTCATACTAACATATTCTTAGGTCTGTTAAATTTGATGTTTGATTTAGATTATTACAAGTAATTTGATTGCACGTGTTTGATAATCTAGTTCATCACAACCCTCCCCTTCAATTTTATTTACCTTGATTGCAAACAAATAGTGAACAACCTTATACTTATTGGGTCAAAATCATTCTTATTCTCTTGAATTCGACTCTGACTCTAAGTTGTGTAATTATATCTAATGATGCTTGTGTACATCTTTTGTAATTGATTTGTGTATTTGGATGTTATCACCAAACTATTTTACTAACCGACCTTTTGATTTTGCAGGTAGAGTAAATTTTACAACTTTTAGCATTTTCCCATTGAAGAATGAAAATTTCTACTTGTTGATTAACTTGTAATTTGTTCCCTATCTGATGTGTGGCCATCAATATTCTTTGAAAGTTCTTTCTATCAGGAGAGTTCTGATAAATGATTCATGTGTCAGATCTTTACCTTTTTTTTCGATCTCCATAGCCATCAATGTTGATCTTTGAAGTTCAACAACCATGGTAGTGGAGCAGAGGTCACGGACATGTGGCGTTTTTTCTTCTCATATTATATATAGATAGATTGCGATGATCGTGACATATATCTCTCAATTACCTCAATTAAACTCATACTAACATATTCTTAGGTCTGCTAAATTTGATGTTTGATTTAGATTATTACAAGTAATTTGATTGCACATGTTTGATAATCTAGTTCATCACAACCCTCCCCTTCAATTTTATTTACCTTGATTGCAAACAAATAGTGAACCTTACACTTATTGGGTCAAAATCATTCTTATTCTCTTGCATTCGACTCTGACTCTAAGTTGTGTAATTATATCTAATGATGCTTGTGTACATCTTTTGTAATTGATTTGTGTATTTGAATGTTATCACCAAACTATTTTACTAACCGACCTTTTGATTTTGCAGGTACAGTAAATTTTACAACTTTTAGCATTTTCCCATTGAAGAATGAAAATTTCTACTTGTTGATTAACTTGTAATTTTTTCCCTATCTGATGTGTGGTATTAATATTCTTTGAAGGTTCTTTATATCAGGAGAGTTCTGATAAATGATTCAGGTGTCGGATCTTTACCTTTTTTTTCGATCTCCATAGCCATCAATGTTCATCTTTGAAGTTCAACAACCATGGTAGTGGAGCAGAGGTCACGGACAAGGGACGATCTTTCGGGAATTTATTCCTAAATACTAGATATGAAAAGGCTTGTTAACGGGCCCAACATTACAATCTTAAATTGTATTTGTACGTAATCAATCATATTATTAAACAATAAATTGATTTTCAATATTTTTACATAAATAAATTAAAGAGTAATAATGGGCATTAGTCTTTGAAGTGATTTTTTTATTTCTATAAAATTAAAAAATAACTTATAACTTATATAAGTTATCGTAACTAATATTAAAAGAATATATTCAAAATCAAATGACAAATATATGTTGGATATATATAAAATATGTCATCTTCGTTAATTTTATGTATTCGACTCATATGAAAAAGGGCAAACCTCAAGCATGTTCTAATTGGGTGGACGTAGGTATAATTAACTGAGATGAAATGTTTATGTGGTTAAAATAACTATCTAATAAGCGTTTGTTTTCACACATACATAGTTATTATTTTCAAAATTTGAACAAAAAATATGTGAATTGATTAGATGCTCCATCGGAACAAGCAGTAGTTTGAGTATCAAGATAAAATTTAGTGACAAGTTTGATGGACTATTAATATATAAAGTCAAGTCATAAATTTATTTTATTTAAATAATATTAAAATACCATATCTAACTCGCACAACTACAGTTTCATTCAATTTTTTCTGTTTATAACAAAATAACAAAACTTTGGGTAATATTACATTTGTTTTGTCTATCTTAAAGATAAAAATATTATTTTTGTAATAATATTTTTACTTTTTTAGTATGATTAAAAAATTATTTAAATTTTTTGATCAGGGTGAGATGATCGGTATTGACCATATAATAAAAGCAGATCTTGGTCCATGGAGTCCCAAGAAGGTAAGAACTCCAACATGTCCGATGCTTCTTCGGTCAAATACGATATACAAGTGGGACCTGCACTATGAGCAAGCTGTGCAAAAAATCGCTTCTGTTTTTTGGTTCCGAAATAACTTGGGCGAAATAGGGTTCTACCGGAAAACCATGGATTTTTGAGATTCATACTTAAAAGTATTTGTGTCATTTATGTCTCTAATGAAAGATATTACATGTAGTTTCAAAGCATACGTTATGTTTGTAAGTTTTCTGTGTAGATTCAATTGATAAATCTTTTAATAATCTTTTTCTTTTTATGAATTACAGCTACATAAAAAATATTTTTGAAATTTAAATTTGACAATATAGTTTGTTCATGAAATTTATTAATATTTCAAAAAACGAGAAATTTGCTGAAAAAGAAATTAATTCCCCCTTCTGATTTGAGACAAGAGGATAGTAGTATTGAAAATTAATTGGTAATTTATCAAAATTTGCATTGCTTGACTTTCAAAAAGAAAATTATGATAAGTATTTAAGAATGACGGGAGTGATAAAAATCACATTTTACCGTTTAATTTTTTTTTGAACGTTTGAGTTCTAAAATTACCAAAAAAGTGATTTCTATAGTTAAAAACATTTTAAAAATTGTACTATTGAAAAGTCTAACTTGATTTTAAATTGTGAGGACTAAATATAGAGCATCTAAAAAATATAGTGAAGATTGAATAATAAATGGGGTGCACAAAATACGAATGAAGTTGATAATGATTAAGCATTTAAAATTTATAATAGATAGTAAAATTATAATGATATAAAGAAATGGGTCTGCATTGTTACACATGTTTAGAGGCTATGGGTGAGAGAATAAGACAAAGCTAAGTACATAGTAAAATTTGTATTGCTCATTGTACAACTCTTCATAGCCATGGTCGTCCTTCCATGTCTCTTCTATATAATAGAAATTTCGATCTCCATAGCCATCAATGGTAATGGTTATTTCTAAGTAGGTGTTTGGCCATGCGATACCATATCACGATATGGTATCGTGAGATGGAATCAGCGTTTGGACCGGACATGCGATTTTATGCTGATTCCATCTCATGATTCCATATCATGAGATGTGATACCATATTCTCCAAAAACCATGATATGGAATTATATGGAAATTCCATATCATGGTTTGAGATATTTTAATACAAAAATTGATCCACGAGTTTATATTTTGTTAAACAACCCCACATTTATATCTACTAACCATTTATTTCATATGTAAATAAAATTTATAATCACATCATTACTTTTTAAAATTTATTATTCTCACCGACATAAAATTTATTATTCTCACCAACATATAGTGTTGGTGCGATTGATGGAACATATATAAAGGGGAGGTTCCTAAAGCGGTGCAACAAGTATATCGTAATCGCAAAGGAAGAACATCACAAAATGTCTTATGTGCTTGTGATTTTGATATGCGATTTACCTTTGTTGCTGCTGGTTGGAAAGGTACTGCACATGATAGTAAAATACTTGAGAATGCACTTGTTGAACCAACGTCACAATTTCCATTTTCGCCACATGGTAACTTTAAATTACATCCTTAGAATAAATATTATTTATTTACACAAAGCTGTCTCATTTACGTCACATAAGCTTTTAGTAATTCTTTATAAAATGTTTGTTGGTAGATAAATATTATGTTGTTGATGCTGGTTTCCGAAACACAAAAGGATTTTTAGCTCCATACAAAGGACTACGCTATCATTTGCATGATTACCGAGGAAGTGAAAGAGAGCCTCAAAATGCCAAAGAACTGTTTAATTATAGGCATTCATCTCTGCGCAATGTGATTGAACGGACTTTTGGAGCTTGGAAAAATAGATTTATAATACTGAAAATAGGCATGAACCATTATGCTATATTGATACACAAGTGAAAATTGTCATAGCTTGTGCAGTGTTACATAATTATTTGCGAGAATACCAAAGTACTGATGAAATATTTATGGTCTATGAGCATGAAGATACAGTTGCAGATGATATTGACCAACAAATGGCTCAAAGTAACAATATTGGTTCGTCTTCTCGGTCACATGATCGAGAAATGCAAGTTCAACGTGAAGAAATTGTTCGTACTATGTGGGAGGATTATATTAAGACCAATACACTACAATTTATGTTCAATTTTTTTTATTAAATTAAAGTTAGATGAAACAATTACTTAAGTGGAGAACAAATAGCTTTGTAATAATTTATTATGCGATCTTATAATTTTTTGTTTATTTGATAAGATTGAATAAACAATTGAGGCTATTTTAATAGTTTTACGACTTATGAGATTCTTATGTTTATGAGAAAATATACAACACAAAAATTCCATATCGCATGTCCAAATATAACTTCAATTTCATTTCATGATTCCATATTATGATACTTTATCATGATTCCATATCGCATGGCCAAACGGGCCCTAAATATTCCAGATATTTATTCCTTTTCTGTTGGACCCAAATCATTTCATATGGGCCTTTGTTTTACACTTTTGATTTTGGGTCAAGTTTTGTTTAAGTTGGACCTATTTTTTGTAAATAACTCTTGGTTCCATTTTATATTTCCTCTCTCTCAAAATAGTTGTCAGGTTTTTTTTCTCGAAAATCAGTTGGACTTATTGTCAAAACTAAATTAGATTAGGTTAATTTGAAATTTGAAAATTATATTTTAGATATTCGAGAATTATATGAAAAATAAAATAAATGACAATTTTTCTCATAGAAATATAATTCAAATATATATCTTAAAATGTTAGTCAAAGTTGGAGTATATCCTAGCCTTTTTTGGGCTTTTAATAATAAAAAAAGGGGAAAAGGATAAATATACCCCCAAACTATCATAAATGGTATGCAGATATCCTTCGTCATACTTTTGGGACATTGGTGCCTTGCCGTCCAAAAACTAGAACTTATATACCCTTTACACGTGTCATAATCTTATCCACCGACCCGACATCGGATTGATGGATAAGATTGTGCCACGTGTCCCTGTTTAGTCTTCCGTTAGAGTGAAGGGCATATACGCTCTAGTTTTTGGACGGCTAGGTCGCCAATGTTCCAAAAGTATGACGAAGAATATCTGCATATCATATACCATACTTCGGGAGTATATTTGTCCTTTTTCCCTTAAAAAAAATGAGAGAGGGAGAGAAGGATATAGGGGGGAAAATATTGTATAATAAATAATAATGGGATACATGAGGTCCACATGTCAATCAGCAAAACGCTCATACAAATCTTTTGGATCTAGAGAGACATAAGTGTAGTAGTGGAACGATTTTTATGGTGATTCCAATAATATTAAGGTGGTGAATTTGGAAAGAGTGTAAAGGAATAGAGATGTGAAATTGGTAAGGGAAGACAAAATATGGAGAATTTTGAAGAGCTTAAAAGAGCAGTGGAGAGCGTAGAAATGGTGGATGCTCATGCACACAACATTGTGGCGCTCGACTCCAATGTCCCTTTCCTTAGCTGCCTCTCTCAATCTGTAGGAGGCAAAACTGCATCTGATTTCCCTAATTCCACCGACTTCAAGGTCCATTCTTATCCCTCTCCGCAATTTCATTTCCTTCAAGGTGCAACCAGCTTCATGTAACATGATTTTGTTAACTACAAAAATGTGGACTACTTAATTATATAAGTCCGACCAAAAATAAATAACTATATATATTCTAAGAAACAAGCTTTCTGAGATACAAAAATAAAGAAAATGAAATTTGTCATATTCACTTTCTTCCAAGCCTATCAATGCATAATTTCCATTGGTAAAGTGACTAAATTAATAGGACTAACACTAATGCACAAAGTTTTTTTGAGAAGATAGTCAAAATGAAACATACCAAGAGACTGTGCATCTTAGCATTTTGTTCTTACCATCTCCCCACTTTTAAGAATTTAATATTAGTATAGTATGAATTCAGTCAGGAATACAACAAATATAACTTTAAAGTGGAAAGAATGTAAGATAAATGTTAGTTTACAGTTTTATCCCTATATTAAATTTAAATGTTATAATTTATTTAATAAATACTTCTACATCAAATTTAAATGTTATAAATTATTTGAAAAATTAAGTATTAAATAGTAAATTATATATTAGTATATGAATCAACCATCATCAAGTCTCTTGAATATGTATTCTTTGTCTAATTTCATGTTGGAGCAAATCAATGAATTTTTTATTTTGTTCATCTTCCAATTGGAAACATGTATGTTTATGTTTGTCCTTCATAAAAAAGAAAAAAATCATACAAACTTATATTATACTTTTTTGATATATAAATATTTGTATTAATGTGAAGTATATTACATAAATTTTACTATCAATAACTCTTCATTATGTGAATATATGTACCTCCCACTAATTATATGCATTATGATTTTTAATCACACCTCTCATCCTCATCAATGATCTCAAATGGATTAATTTCATATTCTTGATGTTCCTCAATATATCCTATAAATAGTGACATTTGACACAATATTATACACACTTAAAACAATTGAAAAAAAAAAGAAGAGAAAATCTCTATGCTCTCTTCTCTTGTTTCTTTGATTTGTTTTGTTTAGTGTTTATGTTTCTTGTTTGTTGTTATTGTACAATTTTCTATTGGATTGTTATTGTTATTATTGAGAATTTGTTGTGGTTTGCTGCTGCCTGCTTTGTATACATTAGCATAGCATGTGGTATTTTAATATCCTCATTTGAATATTGTATTTGAACAATAGTTAAAGGGTATTTGGATTGACTTAAAAGTGGGTCAAACCTACTTTTAAGTCAGTTTTTGGCTTGCCTACCAAAAAAGACTACTACGAAGGAGAGGTTAGTAAGACAGAATATTCCCACTAATACTAACATATGGTGCCTTTGTGATGAGGACGACTAGGATCGAAGAGACACAACTGCATCTTTTTGCAAAATGTGCATGAGTATAACTTATAAGCAGTCAGAAACAGATTGAGTAGGTAGCTAGGGATAAAAATACATTGCACAGGAGTATGTAACACACTCAAATTGATCAAGACAAGAAGGTGGAAACATGAATTCCAAATGGAGATAGTAGCATTTGAATGAGGGGCAATGATATATCTACTATACATGGCAGTCAAGGAATAACAAAAAATTTAAGTCAACGAGTATACAACCTTAGTTTGTTATTACACAAATACAGAAGGAAATACATGAAAGAATCTACATGTTACAATGCACAAATTAAAGAAAGTAAATAGATTTCAGGAGTTGATATTGAATCTTATATAATTAGATGTTGGTTTCTGAGATCTAGTGGTTTGAGCTACCCTTCTTACAAGGTGGCCGAGGACACTAGAGGCTCCTTAGGTTGTACATATTTGGTTGGTGAGGTAATACTTCACATTTTATTAACAAAAAAAAAGCATCTTTTGTGTGCCTCCCTCGGGATGCGTATCGAACATGACTCTTATGATTTTTCAGGCAACAATTATTTCGTTATTGTACATTTCAATTATGTAAATGTGATATGAGTTTTGGCTTCTATGTTGTACTTCTCCACATGTACTATTTATGAGAATAACATAGAGATGAAACAAAAATAAAAGTTCCCTCCACAAATCTTATTTAGGAGTGTGCTTGTATAATAAATTTTTACTTCATTCATGATGTCTGGCTAAGGACAAGCCGATGGTTTTCTTCTCATTTGAAATATTTACTTATTAATTTAGCTTGTCATAATCATGGATCTGTTCTTACACAGTATCATTTTCTCCCTTTGTCATTCTTCTTACATCAGTAACTGTATCTTCCAGGTGAATCTAAATGAAATTTGTGAACTGTATGGCTCAAGCTTATCCTTGGATGCTGTTGAGGAATCTCGTCGATGCTTAGGGTTGGAGGCGAGTGCTGCAGTTTGCTTTAAAGCTGCAAGAATTGTTATCTTACTTATTGACGATGGAATTAAATTGGACAAAAAACTTGACATCAAATGGCATGAAAGGCTTGTACCAACAGTTGGTAGAATACTACAAGTTGAGCATGTTGCTGAAAATATCTTTGAGAAGGTAATGGAATATTTTATATAGTAAACGAGATACACTACATATATATTAGACCTTTAATCGCACCTAAAAAGTGTGCCCTAATTTACTACGACAACATACTGTGATGTTGATTGGGCTGCTTGTCCTATTACCATCAAGTCTGAATCAGGATAGTTAGTTAAGTTTGGAGGTTCTCTTATATCCAGGAAATCCAAGAAATAGACTAATAAGTTTCTAGAAGTTCAACAGAAGCTAACTATAGAAGCATAACCAGCACAGTTGCAAATTTGATATGGTTATTATTATTACTTGGGGAGATTGGGATTGAAAATAAAGTTGCATGTAGATACAGTCTATCATGAAAGAAATAAACACATAAAAATGGATTGTCATTTCATAAGGATCAACCATCAGCTTACATATTAATATAAGTCCTCATCATTGTTCAACATGAATACATTAGTTACAGACTAGGACTTGTATACATTTTTGAAGTTCCTAGCTCGACGGTGAGGATATAGTAAGGTGTAACATAGAAGGATGGTTTGGTACTTTCCCCTGTTTACAAGAAGCTACTGTATAAGCTAGTTAACATTAACTAATTGCTCACTTAATAAGACTTCGTATATAGAGCAGAATATACTCTTTTGTTTTGTCACATTGAATGAATATTTTTTGTTATCTCTCTTATGTGTCCCACTTCTTCTTCCCCTTAATATTTAGGACTTATCCCCAGATTATATGGTTATAATGGGACATTTACATCTAATCCTTATGAAGTGTATTACTTGAATCATTGGCATAAGTAAGTGAAAAGCTCATTCTTTCAGCATTCATATCGTCTCTATTATATTTTTCTCATTGTTATATCTACTTTCTTAGATTTGTTAATATGTTTATCCTCTTATATTCTATTGCAGGGTTCAAATGGGAAGTCGTGGACACTGAGTTCATTTATGGAGACTTTCACTAAGGAACTGAAGTCATATCCTTTAAAGTTTTAGTCAATATATGTTTCTTTTGATATAATGAGTTAATATCTCGCAAGTTGTTCCTTAGTGTTGCACACAGAAGGTGATAAAGTTGTTGCCTTTAAAAGTATTATTGCACATCGTAGTGGCCTTGCAATTAGTACAAAAGTCACACAAAAGGAGGCTGAGGAGGGTCTGAATGACATTTTATGCGGTGAGTCTTACAAGATTTGGGGTTCTTATGCAAATGACTGTCAAGTAATTCTGATAATAGATTCTGTATTTCCAGCGGGGAAGCCAGTCAGAATCTCAAACAAGAACTTTAGTGATTATATTTTTATGCATGCTTTGGAGGTGGCTCAAAATTTTAACTTGCCAATGCAGATAGACACAAGGTGAAAAAAAGACTATTTTCCTGGTTACATGTTATATTGTTATTATTATTCGTAGTCCTTGAAGACTAGATTTTTCATTACAGTTTGGAGGAGAAGGATTTGGATCTGAGGCCAGGGAATCCCCTTAATCTTCGCAATCTTCTTGAGGATAAGAGATTCACTAAGAATCGATTAGTGCTTTTACATGCATCATTCCCTTTCTTAAAGGAAGCTTCATATCTTGCTTCAATCTACCCTCAAGTATGTTCTTTTCTATCAACATGCCACATTGGAGAGTTTTTCACATATATGTGAACAAGCTTATATTTTTGTTTGTTTCCTTTACAGGTCTATCTTGATTTTGGGTTGAGGATTCCTAAGCCTAAATTTCATGGGTTGGTGTCCTCAGTGAAAGAAATTCTGGACCTTGCTCCCATCAATAAGGTTATTTCTGCACTTCAACATACAAAAAACTATCTTTTCAATTAAGCCTAACCGATTTCAAATTATTATATTAGCTCCTTCTCCATCGCCTTTATTATTGCACTGTTTAAACAATGAGCATTTACTCATGTAATGTTTAAATAGCAACAGGTCATGATCAACAGTAGTGGCATCGCATTTGCTGAAACATTTTACCTAGGTATGTCTTGAGATTCTTATCTTGAATATTACAACAACAACAAACCACTGAAATCCAAAAAAGTGGGGTTTGAGGAGGTAGAGTATAAGCAGACCTTACATGAAAGTATGCATGCTTTATGAAAATGAATGTTTTATTATCAAGGTTGCTTCAAGATAAGCATCAATTAATTGTGAAAGGATTTTCTCACATATGCACGAATTGTGAAAGGTTTCTCAGACTAAGAAATCATGATTAGTGAAAGGTTTTCTCAAACATGATCTAAGGAGCTACTCTATGATTTTTTAAGCTTGAATGAGTAACTTAATTGTATTTTTCCATGTATGATGATATGTATATGTTTATGACTATTCTGTTGGATTTTACATAGCACCGAGAGGATATTGAGATGGAGGCTCTCCCATTAGTAAATGTTGGGTGTCTAGTATCAAATCTCCTTGTTCCTAACTACGTGCCCTTGTAGGATTATCTTAAGTGACATAGCTATTGGATCAACCTAATCTAGAAGTTAAGGTCCTTGCCTTGGCATGTAAGGATATCTCTTTTCGGTGTGAGAGAAAGACACCGGATTCCATGTTATAGCTCACGTGGTTTATGTCGGTTAATAGTAAATATCCCACAAACTGAACTAAGTTTTTCTTGAATGTTTATGAAGGTTTTCTTATGATTTTTAAAATGCATTGACCATGTTCATGATTTATGTCACGATCCAAATGTAGACGTGACGGCACTTGTCTATTCCCACCAAGACAAGTCAGCCTCAACACAACAAAAATGAAAGAAATACAGAAATATAAATCAAGAACAAGACACATGCGGAAAACATATTCATTCTAAACACTACTCCAAAATTTGGTTGTCATGTGTACAAGTCACTAAATACATAAACTGCGGAATTAAGAAATAAATATAAGTCTCAATCTTTGTTTCCCAAATAGAAAAAAGTACAAAGAAAATGAAAAAGAGGATCCACAAATCTGAAAAGCAGCTATCTCCCCAAATCCTTGACAAGCCTCAAATCAGAAGAAGGAGAAAGAGATCACACGGGTCTGGGCTCAGAACCTACACAAGTGTAGAAGCAAGGGTTGAGTACCAACAACATGGTACTCAATAGGCAACCTAATAAACAAGGAATCTATCTAGAAATCGAATACCCCTTACACTCCAACCGAACCTCCTCAAACTATAACCTGCACAAAAATCAGCCCAACCCAACATTTCTACATACAGAGTTCACAAGGCCCAATATCCGCAGTACATAGTCACAAATCATTAATCAAACGAATCAATTAAGTCAATCTCAAAGTCAAGTAGTTCAGTCATACACAACAAGTACATCAATCAAAATTAGCAAGAAAATCACATAGAAGCATCAAAGGCATCAAGCCAAAATAATCAATCTCATGCTAGAACCATTTCCCATCGGCACAATATTGCTAATCGAAACCACTTCCCATTGACTTTATATAAAATCACTACCCGATATCATTTTCCATCGGCTTTATAAATACTTGCTGGAAATGACCTCAGCATAATCACACTCACCAGCAAAGACCTCGGTATAATAATTCATCATATGTCTCATCGCGGTGTTTAACAATAAATGCACACAAGCAATATCACACCACATGGGAGAGACAACAAATCATACATTTCAAGTTTACATTCCTGCTTTCAAGAATTTAATCAATCAATCAACGAGGGTCACAATAAGGCAATTCACATCCTCATGATCATCACATAGCCTTTTTAATATCAATCTCCTTTTATTCATTTAAATGTATCAAGTGGATGATTAAACCTTTCACCTTATTCCCATTACTCCCAACACAGAAGCAACGAAGGAAGTACACAAATTCTACTAGAATACAAGGACACTCAAATAGTTGAGTCTTCCCCTTCCGAATATTCCAAAGCCACACAATCTATAACCACCAAGAATTCACAATCACTCACTAGAAACCATAATACCCACATCAATTCTCTTGAAAAGTGGGTCAATCAACATAAAACCAAATTTCAAAATGAAGGTTTGAATCCAGAAAACAATACTTTAAAATAATGTTTAAGGCTTTAAGAACTCATTAGTGAAAACCATTTCGACAAAGGGATCAAAACCACTTCTAAATCACCATTTTAGATTAAAACTCAAGTTCTTGCATAAACCTTGTCATTATTCAAATCAAATCCTATATTATGATGCTAGAATCCCTAAATAACCAAATGAAAATGAAGGTTTAGGACCAAGAAATCTTACCCAAACGATTTAGCACAAGAAAACCTTTCACAAATCGCCTCCAAGGGTTCCCCAAGCTCAAAAATGGAAGGTAGGGCTTAAACCCCAAAATTTGTAGGTCAAAAACCTTCTCAGGTCTCGCAAAAGAGACCAAGGTTTGCTTAAGCGAACCTCGCAAAAAGTGCGGCTCTCGCTTCTGTGAAGGTCGTAAAAGCGACCGGTCTTCGCAAAAGCGAGGCTTGTAGACACCAACAAACACAACCAACTGTCAAAGCATCAAAAGGACCCTCAAATTTCATTCAGAACCACGTGCACTCAAACCACATACGTATATAAGTTCTTCTCGAAGTTCCGGACTCAATGGAACCATCAAAACATAAATCCAAGGTCTCCTTGACCCGACATGCATGAAAACCAGAAGAAACTAACTCAACGCCTGAAAAGGCTAAAACAAGCATGGAACCTCTCAAAATCAATCAAGACCTCACATAGGCCTAAAATTATCACCTGAATCCAATGAAATTCTCAAAATTTTCATCCGAGCATTTGAACCCCGAATGTTGACCAAAGTCAACCAAAAGGCTAAATTTCCACAAATTCACAACTTAGGATCTCAAATCCTCAAAAAGACTTGGAATATGGAACCGCAACTCTCAGAACTGAGGTTCCACATTCTGGGATTAATGGAATCGATGGAATTCAACACTCAAAAGTCCAAAAGACTCCAAAGATTACTTTCTTAACAATATAAGCCTTTCAATCTTAAAACTTACAAAATTCTCAACTTCTAACTCAAAGTTTAAAACTAACTTTTCAAACTCTATAAAAAAAGACTCGGGATCGATATCGGGAGGGGAAAAGTGGTAAATTTATGAAACTTTCCAAAAATGATAGATCGGGTCATTACATTATCCACTACTAAAAACCATGTTTGTCCTTGAAGATAAAGCAAAAGAAAGTACCTAAAGCTTTGAAAAACTGAGGATATCTAGCACGTATATCTGACTCTGCCTCCCAAGTCACCTCACTGACTAAACGATGCTTCCACTGCACCTTCACTGAAATAGTCTCTTTGGTCCTAAGCTTCCAGACCTGCCTATCCAAGATGGATATAGGCTCCTCCCTAAAGGATAAGTTTGGACCCAACTAAACCAAATTAAGATAAAATACATGGGACTCATGCGACAGATACTTCTGAAGCATAAATACTTGAAATACGGGATGCACATCTGACGAACTAGGTGGCAAGGCCAACTTATAGGCCACCTCTCCCACATGAATCAAAATCTCAAAGGGTATAATGAATCTAGGGATAATCTTTCCCTTATTTCCGAACCTCAAAACCCCCTTCATGGGTGACACTCGAAGCCAAACATGATCACCCTCCATGAATACTAGAGCTCGAACTCTCCGATCTACATAACTTTTCTCTCAACTCTGGGCTGTCAACAATCTACCCTTAATCATACGAACCTGCTCCATAGAATCTCTAAGCAAGTCTGTATCCAATGAGTCCATTTCAGCTAAATCAAACCATCCGATCGGAGATCTACATCGTCTTCCATACAACGCCTCGAAATGGGCCATCTGAATACTGGAATGATAACTATTGTTATAAACAAACTCTACTAAGGGAAAATGTTGATCCCATCTAGCACCAAAATCAAACATACAAGCTCGGAGTAAGTCCACCAACACATGAATCGTCCGCTCAGACTGATCAACTGTCTGAGAATGAAAAGTTGTACTCATATCTAACCGAGTACCCAAAGCATCCTGCAATTGTTAACTAAAATTGGGAGACTCAACTAAAAAAGAGGAAGCTAGAGATGAGAAGCAAGATTTTAGAAGAATTATTGAATTGCTTTGAATTGTCTTGAATACAAATGTATAAGACCATCCCCTATTTATACTTGTCTATGGATGGTTCTAGAAATTCTTTTAGATACATCCATAAGAAAATTCTTCTATGCTCATGGAGCCTGCTTGAGTCCATTATCAAGCAAATAGTTCCTTTAGTATCTGTAAATAATAGAGAATCATTGCCTAACAACTAACATCCAACTTGAATATAATATGTTCACTAAGTGAGTTGTTCTTATTTTTTTTTACTATCTTCTATGTATTTTGGAGTAATTATAGTCTTAACTTGGTTTTATCTGTAGGTGCAAAGAAAGCACGTGAAGTCATATTCAATGTTCTATGGGATGCATGTGTCCATGATGACCTTTCAATTACAAAAGCTATTGCAATTGTTAAGGCTATTTTTGCAGAAAATGCAAAACAATTCTACAAGCTTGATGCTTCATCAAGATATTCTGATGTAGAACCTCAGTCTTTATCATATCCCTTCAAAAGGGAAGACTTAAATGGTCCATTGACAGATGTTACCACTGTTCGCATTATTTGGTTAGATTTCTCTGCTCAACATAGATGTCGTGTAAGCTTTACCTTGTCTTTTTACCTATATAAAGATTACAATTGCTTAATGACATGTTTTTTCAATGCCTTCAACGTACCCACACCTCTGTTCCACTTTAACAAAACACAAGACTTTGAATAGTGTACAAATAAAGTTATTGTCTATCAACAACAAAAGATGTTAGAAAATGAGATATTTCTAGATGGTTTTTGTTTAATTGTTATTTTCTTAAATTTTATGTTAAGTATGTAAAGGAAAGGTAGTTCTTGTCTTATGGAATATGTTTTGTAAGAAAGTCAATAGCGGTTGTATATGTATGGTCCTCTACTAACTTTGGAAAAGCTTATGTAGATATATGTGTGTATGCCTTTTGAAATCTGAATATGAATGAAAATTACTTCTGATGAACCTTATCTTTTTGTCTAAAGTTTCAAATCCTAACAGTGGTATCAAGAGCCCTTCTCCTTGAGGGATCTGTGAAGGCAACAAAGCTAAGTTTTTTCTCCAGTTCTTCTAGGGTCAGAGCTGAGCAGTAGTAACATGGCATCTACCAGCTTCTTGGGTGCAGTCCCTCCTATGTTTACAGGAGAAAATTATCACATATGGGTGATAAAGATGAAGGATTATCTCAAAGCTCTTAGTCTATGGAAAATAATTAAAAGTGAAGATGATCCTCTTCCACTTGGACCAAATTCAACAGTTGCACAAATGAAGATTTATGAAGATGCGAAGTCAAGGAAACCCAAGGCTCTCACATGTCTTCATTCAACACTTTCAGATGTGATTTCACAAGAATAATGAGAAGTACGGGAGAAGCTAAAAGAGGAGTTCGATGGAAGTGACAGAGTGAAGAATGTCAAACTCTTAACTCTTAAAAGAGATTTTGAGATGTTAAGAATGAAAGAAGAAGATACTGTGAAAGAGTATTTTGCCAAACTTGTGGAGATTGTAAACAAAGTAAGGCTGTTTGGTGAAACCTTTCTAGATTCGAAAGTGGTGGAGAAGATAATGATAAGCCTACCAGCAAGGTTTGAGTCTAAAATTTCAGCAATAGAAGAATCTTGTGATCTGAAGACCTTATCAGTAGAGGAATTGATCAACAAGTTGTAGGCTCTAGAACAACGATCAAGTATAAGAGATGAAGAAGTAGCTGAAGTGGCATTTCAGGCAAAGCATAAAGGCAAGAAGCCAGTGAAGGACAATAGAAGGATGGATGAAGATAAAGTAGCAAAGGGGAAAACATGGAAGGAACCTTCAAAGAAAGGAAAGTTTCCACCTTGCAACCATTGTAAAAGAACCAATCATCAAGAAAAGGAATGTTGGTTCAAAGGAAAGCCATCGATTCAATGTAGGTTTTGTAGAAAAATGGGCCACATTGAGAAGAATTATAGGCTCAAGCAAAATCAACCACAACAACGCCATGTGCAGTAAGCAAATTTTACTGAAGAGTCCAAAAAAGAAGAAGAAAGCTTGTTTATGGCTTCTTATGAAGAAAACACAACCAACAAATCCTTATGGTTCATAAATAGTGGATGTACGAGTCATATGTCACATAATGAGCTCATGTTTCATACACTTGACAAGTCAATCAAAACTAAAGTAAGGATGGGAAATGGTGAGACGGTAGATGCACTTGGAAAGGGTTTAGTTGCCTTTCAGACTACACAACGTACAAAGTTTATACATGATGTGTTGTATGTTCATTCTTTAGCATGTAACTTGTTAAGTGTGGCTCAAATGATGTCTAAAGGCTATTCCTTATATTTTAAGGACAAACATTGTTTGATTTATGACTCTGAAGATAGTTTGATTGTTAAAGTAGAAATGGTGGATAAAACTTTTCCTTTAGATGGGAGGTTTGATAGTGAAATTTTTGCAAGTAAGGATGAGTCATGGTTGTGGCACAAAAAATATGGTCATTTTAACTATGCTACTTTAAAGTCTATGTATGAAAAGGGCTTGACTAAAGATTTACCTGAGATTTCACTGTCTAAAGAAGTTTGTGAGTCATGTCAGATGGGTAAGGTACACAGGAAATCATTTCCTAAAAATACTACTTGGAGGGCAACTGAAGAACTTGAACTAGTTCACACTGATGTGTGTGGACCTATGCATGCATCATCTTTGGGACACAATAAATATTTTGTGCTCTTTATTGATGACTTAACAAGGATGACTTGGGTGTATTTTCTGAGTAACAAGTCTCAAGTATTTTCAGTTTTTAAGAAATTAGAGCTTTTGCGGAAAGACAAAGTGGCTGTAAGCTAAAGGCTTTGAGGTCGGTCAATGGTGGCGAATACACTTCAAATGAGTTCAATAAGTATTGTGAACATATGGGGATTGATCACAAGTTGACAGTAAGTTATTCGCCCGAACAAAATGGAGTCTCGGAGAGGAAGAACAGAACAGTAGTTGAAATGGCTAGGTGTTTGTTGCTGGAAAAGAAACTGCCACAAAGCTTTTGGGAAGAAGCTATTCATACTTCAGTGTATTTGTTGAATAGGCTACCAACAAAATTTGTGGATGAAAAGACTCCTATTGAGGCATGGAGTGGAATACAACCATCTGCCAAGCATCTGAAAGTTTTTGGTTTGATATGTTATTCTCCTGTTCCTTCTGTCAAAAGAACCAAACTTGAACCAAAAGGTGAATTGGGGATCTTTATTGGTTATTCATCACAAGCCAAGGGTTATAGAGTCTTCAACTTGCAAATAAAAAGTATTTCAATCCGAAGAGTTGTAGTCGTGGATGAGCATGCTTATTGGAACTGGGATAAGGAGTAAATTGAGAAAGATAATACAGTTTTTCATAACTTTAGTCCGCTACCTGAAATCCAATCATTTGGGTCTGAAACTCTAGAAGAAGACGAAGAATCAGACGGGAAATCCTCACTTGATTCGCCAATTTTGAAGACAAGGTCCCTTTTCGAGATATATGAAAGATGTAATGTTGCAATCTTGGAACCAAATAGCTATCAAGAAGCATCAAGACATGAAGTTTGGATTGAAGCTATGAAGGTGGAGATTGGTATGATTGAAAAGAATGATACTTGGAAGTTGGTTGATAAACCCAAAAACAAAAATGTGATCGGGGTGAAGTGGGTTTATAGAACCAAACTTAATCCAGATAGCTCAGTTTATAAATACAAAGCAAGGCTTGTTGTGAAAGGTTACGCGCAAGTTGCAGGTCTTGATTATGGAGACTCGTTTGCACCTGTTGCACGACATGATACAATAAGGCTGCTATTTGCTTTGGCAGCTTAAGGCTGCTATTTGCTTTGGCAGCTCAGTCAAATTGGAAGCTGTATCATTTGGATGTGAAATCGGCATTCTTAAATGGACTGTTGCGGGAGGAGATCTATGTCGATCAACCAGAAGGCTTTCAAGTTGCAGGGATGGAGGATAAAGTCTACCGACTTCATAAGGCAATGTATGGATTAAAATAGGCTCCTCGAGCATGGTACAATAAGATTGATGATCATCTCATTCATTGTGGCTTCAAGAGAAGTGAAAATGAAGCCACTTTATATGTGAAGAAGGCTAAAGGAGGAGATGTGTTTGTGGTGTCACTCTATGCTGATGATCTTCTAGAAACAAGAAGCAATAAAGCTATGGTGAATCAGTTCATGCAAGAAATGGAGACCAAATTTGAAATGTCAGATTTGGGAGAAATGAGTTACTTTCTAGGAATGGAGATTCATCAAGCTACTGTTGGAATCTTTATTTCTCAGAGAAAATATGCATGGGATATTCTTAAAAGGTTCAAAATGGGGAGGTGCAAGTCTGTACCGACCCCACTGGTTCACAATGAAAAGATTTCAAAGTTTGAAGGAGGTGACATGGCTGATCCAACAGTTTATAGAAGCCTGATTGGTAGTTTACTGTATTTGACAGCAACAAGACCCGATCTCATGTTCGCGGCAAGTCTACTGTCGAGGTTTATGCAAGCTCCAAGTCAAGTTCATCTTGGTGTTGCTAAACAAACGTTGAGATATATCAAAGGAACTGCTGATTATGGTATTTGGTTTAAAAGGGAAGAGCAAGGGCAACTGATGGGTTATTCAGATAGTGATTGGGCATGAAGCATTGATGATATGAAAAGCACTTCTGGATATGCTTTTATACTTGGTTCAGACATGTTCTCATGGAATTCAAAGAATCAAGAGGTGGTAGCTCAATCTTCTGCAGAATAAGAATACATCGCCGCTGCTGGTGCAACTAATCAGGTTCTATGGTTAAGAAGGATTCTACGTGATCTGGAGCAAAATGACATTAAAGCTACTGTCATTAAGGTTGACAACAAGTCAGCAATATCTATGGCCAAAAATCCAGTGCAACATGGTCGTAGTAAGCATAAAAATGTGAAGTTTCACGCTATCAGGCAAGCAGAGAAGGATGGCGAAGTTCAACTTGTTCATTGCAACTCAGATCAGCAGATTGCAGACATCATGACCAAGGCTCTTCCTAAGGGGAAATTTGAAGTTCTAAGGGCTAAGTTGGGAGTATCCAAGAAAAATCTCAAGGAGGAGTGTTAGAAAATGAGATATTTCTAGATGAGTTTTGTTTAATTGTTATTTTCTTAAATATTATGTTAAGTATGTAAAGGAAAGGTAGTCCTTGTTTTATGGAATATGTTTTGTAAGAAAGTCAATAGTGGTTGGATATGTATGGTCCTCTACTAACTTTGGAAAAGCTTTTGTAGATATATGTGTGTATGCCTTTTGAAATCTGAATATGAATGAAAATTACCTCTGTTGAACCTTATCTTTTTGTCTAAAGTTTCAAATCCTAACAAAAGATACATATATTGGGTAGTTAGTTCAAAATAAATCATGATGTACTTGTGCTTACAACATTCATACACATCAAAAGCATGTGGATTAATGTTGTTGCACACGATATTTGGAGGAGCATATCATACTTAACTCAGTTTCATCTAATCAAAGATGGTTTTCCTTTTCTTCTAATAGGCTACTGAGGAAGAAACTTGTACATTCTGGGTTTTTTTTTGTGTTTACAAATGCATGCTTTATTTATGTACCAACAAAATATAGGAGTTTTAATTAACCTTATACAATGAATTTTCAATTATAAAATTAACAAAATATAGGATTTAGCACGTTGCAATGGTTAATGAAGCTTTCAAGCTCAACCATATGGCAATGCATATCAGAACGAATTTCACTTGCTAGATTATGATTTTTATCATGAAATTTCTTATTCGGCTGAAGAAAGACACTAAGAATAAGCATGTGATATATTTATTGATTAAGAAAGCAGATATTAAGTATGTGAACTCCAAACAAATAAAGCAAAATGTATTTTTTAAGACACCTCGGCGTAACCTGAAGTGATTTAGCACTAGTATGAGCAAAGTCATTTCATTTGTTGGTGTAGACTGTAGTTGTTGTTATTGATAAGGTTCAGAGAGAATAACTTGTTTATTGCTCAATGATTACACTGATATAAATACATAAAGAGTACTAACTAACTATGGAAACTAAATAATCAAATCCCTACAAAACAGCTAGACTACCATATATACAATATTGTGCAGCTGTAAATTGATTCTGTAACACTCCCCCTCAAGCTGGAGCATAGATATTGATCATGCCCAGCTTGTTACAAAAGTAATCAACTCGAGTTCCATTTAATGCTTTTGTGAACAAATCAGCTAGTTGCTCTCCTGTCTTCACGAAACAAGTGGAAATAAAAAATTTCTGAATCTTCTCACGAATAAAATGACAATCGACCTCAATATGTTTAGTTCTTTCATGATACACCGAATTTGAGGTAATATGAAGAGCAGCTTGATTATCACACCAGAGCTTAGCTGGTGTATGATGCTTTATGCCAATTTCTGTTAAAAGGTGATGTATCCACATAATCTCACAAGTAGACTGTGACATAGCTCTATACTCAGATTCTGCACTAGATCGAGATACAATACTTTGCTTCTTACTTCTCCACGAAACTAAGGTCCCTCCAACAAACACACAATGGCCTGTAGTCGATCTCCTATCAATTTTGGATCCAGCATAATCAACATCTGTAAAACACTCAACACGAGTGTGACCTTGACTGCTATACAATACGCCAAGTCCAGGGGCTCCTTTCAAGTAACACAAAATTTGTTCCAAAGCTTTCCAATGTTTAATCATAGGTGTGGACATAAACTGGCTAATAACACTTACTGCAAAAGCAATATCCGGACGAGTCACAGTAAGGTAGTTTAACTTCCCAACTAACCTTCTATATTTCTCTGGATCATCAAAAGGATCACTATCATCTTTCATAAGATACACATTGGGAACCATTGAAGTACTACAAGGTTTGGCTCCCAACTTTCCAGTGTCAGCAAGCAGGTCAAGAATATACTTTCTCTGAGACAGAAAAATTCCCTTCTTGCTTCTATTTACTTCTACTCCCCAAAAGTATCTTAATGGGCCCAAATCCTTCATTTGAAATATGGTATGTAAGAAAGACTTAAGGGAAGAAATCCCCACATAACCACTTCCTATGATGACAATGTCATCAACATATACAACAAGGAGAATAGAGCCAAATGTTGATTGCTGATAGAAGACTGAGTGATCACATTTGTTAATTTTCAACCCAAAATCTTGAACTACTTCACTAAACTTGCCAAACCAAGCTCGTGGACTTTGCTTCAAGCCATACAAAAACTTCTTCAAATGACAAACTTTCGCATACTCCCCTTGAGCAACAAAACCGGGTGGTTGCTCCATATAAACTTCCTCCTGAAGATCACCATGAAGGAATGCATTCTTGATATCTAACTGATGCAAAGGCCAATTCTCAGAAGCAGCTAGAGAAATGAACAACCAAATAGAAGTGAGTTTGGCAACTGGAGAGAAGGTGTCTGAATAATCTACCCCATATATCTGTGCATACCCTTTAGCCACAAGTCTAGCCTTAATTCTTGCTACAGAACCATCTGGATTAACTTTAACTGTGAAGACTCACTTACATCCCACTGGTTTCTTTTCCTTTGGTAAATCCACCAAATCCCATGTGTGATTTTCCTCTAAGGCATGTATTTCATCTAACATTTCATTAGACCATCCTGGATAGTTCAAAGCCTCCTTCACTATTTTGGGTACATAGATGGAGTCTAGAGAAGAAATCAATGATCTAGACGTGGAGGATAAGCAGTCATAGGAAACAAAATTAGCAATAGAATATGTGAATTTGCAAGTGCGTGTACCTTTGCGAAGAGCAATAGGAAGGTCAAGATATTCTGAAGGATCAGGTGACCGAACAGGTGCATCACAATTATCATCAGTCTCTCGCCTCCTTGAATAGACTTGAACAATTGGCGGTATTGCTGCCACAAATGGATTAGGTACTGAAGGTACAACAGTTGGGTGGTGATCAACAGAAGGACTGATAGATGGAGGAACAACATCAGATTGTTTTGTCAAAACATAAGTGACTTGATAGACTAACCACTCATCTTCCTCCCCTGACTTATAGAATTAGGAGGTGCATAGAAAAATGGTGTGGTCTTTGAAAATACCACATCAGTTGACACAAGATATTTGCCAAGTTCAGTAGAATAACATCGATATCCTTTCTGAAGGCGAGAATAACCTAGAAAAATCATTTCAATGCCTTAGGATCTAACTTGGTAATAGATGGTCGAACATCTCGAACATAACATGTGCTTCCAAACACCTTCGATTCCATCGGAAATAGTGACTTATTAGGAAAAAGAACACTATAAGGTGTATTACCAACAAGCACAGTAGATGGCATGCGATTAATCAGAAAGCAGGTTGTAAAGACTGCATCTGCCCAAAATTGTTTAGGAGCCTTCATCTGGAATAAAAGTTCCCGAGCTGTCTCAAGTAGATGTCTATTCTTCCTCTCAGCAATACCATTTTGAGAGGGTGTATAACTAAACCCCAAAAGCTAGCTCATGAGGGGAAGTTTGTCCAAGTTCATATAAGGAGACCAAATTCCCATCCCTCTACCGATGGGGACATCTTAAAACTCCCCCGCACGCCCAGACCTCAACTGGAGTGTGAACACTTCTAAAATGGGGGCCCATCATCAGTGAACAACAAATTGGGATGGGCCTGACTTGGATACCATGTTGTCTCCAATATGATTGAAACAAATCTGACATATATTCTTTAGCGTTGTCACTTCTTAGAGTGCGAACCAAAGCATTGAATTGGGTTTTAACTTCAGCAAAGAAGGCAGAAACGTGAGTAAACACTTCAGAGCGACTCTTCATAAAATAAATCCAAGTCATCTTAGAGAAATCATCCACAAAAGTGACAAAATACCTATGTCCCATTTTGGAAGTGACTGGACAAGGCCCCAAACGTCAGAATGAACTAACTCAAAAGCCAACTCAACCCGCTTATTAACCCTTGGACCTACTAAGTTGCAATGATGTTTTACAAATCAACATGACTCGCATTCCAGTGAAGAAATATTCTGAAATTGAGGACAAAACTTCTTTAACAGCGGTAGAGAGGGATGGCCCAATCGATAATGTGCTTCAAACGGAGACACGACACTTGAGCAGACTATAGACTGAGGCTCCCATTCATCAAGGATATAGAGATCATCAGATACATGTCCTTTATCAATAATCTGATTTGTTGTAAGATCACGAAACATGCAATGATCGGGAAAGAAAGATATATAGCAATTAAGGTCTCTGGTAACTTTCGTAACAAAAATCAAATTAAAGGCCAACTTTGGTAGACTTAATACAGATGACAGGGTAAAAAATGAGGTTGGTTTAACAATCCCATATCCAACACTGTTGCAAGTTGATCCATCAGCTACAGTAACCGGATAGGGTGCTTTGTGTTATTGAAAGCTAGAAAATACATTAGGATTACCTGTCATGTGATTTTTTGCACCTAAATCAATCACCCATTTATTTGAAGACGTGATAAGACATGACTCCGTAAAAGCATTAACTGAAGTGGATTCCTTCATTGATTTATGATATTGAGATATTTTAGCTAATTCTTCAGCCGAAACCAAAACCTTTTTATCATATAATGAACTTGAAGCAGTCATTTCCCCAAACTCACTATATCAAATCAGAATAATAGAGAAATTGCCAAACCTCTCCGATCAGAATACTAGAGAAGCTGCCAAAGCTTTGCACCAAAATGATATCCGTACAATTCTGTCCATGCCAACAAGTCAGATTGTTTGAATCAACTCAAAAAGAGCTCCACTCACATATATAGGTCTTAACAGTGAAGCAGCCAACTCTCAGTTAAAGGGTTCAAACTCAAATAGACTGAAACACCTAGTTGTTCTAGAGATGGTCCATAAAATAAAATATGAAATACCCAAATGATCCAGATGTGAAACTAATTGAACAGTGGAGAATAAAATTCGAACGACAGCAACAAAATTCAAACAACGTTGCAGCTCAAAACAGATCAAAGCGGCAAACAAAGAAATTCGAACTCAAATATGACCAAAAGAAATCACAGAACCTGGTTGTTGATGATTATTCTTCAAAACTTGGTCCAATATCCAGAAGACTACCATAAGTCGGCTAAGAATTTCAAGGCGTCACAAATCAGGAATCCAAACCAAGATTGGTCCACACACGCGCCTCTATGTCTGGCTAATTTCGGCGATGACCAGCCATGAAGTTCGACATACTACACTTTCTAATCTGACAAGGATCTAATACCATGTTATTGATAAGGTTTGGAGAGAATAACTTGTCTATTGCTCAATGATTACCGTGATATAAATATATAAAGAGTACTAACTAACTATGTAAACTAAATAATAAAATCCCTACAAATCAGCTAGACTACCATATATACAATATTGTGCAGCTGTAAATTGATTTTGTAACAATTGTCAATATTTGTAAGTACTGTTATGGCATGATGTTGGATATTAATTGACATTTCCTTTCTTTGATCAGAAGTATATTGAATTTGTTCCTCACTTACAGGTTGTTCCCCAACATCGCTACTATAGTTGTGTGAAGAAACATGGTGTTGGATTAACTGTTGAATGTATGAGATTGAGTTCAATATCTGATGATTTGTGTGAAGAACATTCGCTTCCTTCCTCAGGTGAGGTCAGAGTTGTTCCTGACTTATCAACGAAATGCAAAATCCCCTGGTACGTACTACTTCCAAACCTATGTATTGTTCAATCTTCTTTTCTCTATCCTCTTTAATATAACCTTTGATCAATTCTTTATGTTATCTTTAAATTTCATTTGACAAGTCATAATGATAAGATGAGGAAACTCACCCACATATTCAGTGATTTATAGTGCCCCTTACTTCGTGGTTGTTACCTTCATCTTGAGTTCATAGTTTTGGGTTTCATCTTTGACTTTTGAGTAGGTTTACTTAACCATATCACTTTATCAATTATTATCTTTCAAACCATAAAATTGTTGAATGACCATTGAGTCTTGTTCATGGAAAGTTCAAACATTGCCTGCCTGAGATGTTGCAAATTACTAGTCTTAGAGTTTTCTAGTAATAATGATGTTTTTAGCAGTAGTCTTTGAGGTTTCTGAATTTTTGACTTTTGACTTTTGGAGTAGAAGAATAGAGACGAGTAGCGATATACTTGGGAAAGGGCAAAAAACTCTACTACCGACTTTATGTGACCATCTTATCTAAAATCTCAAATACTTAATGAGAGAGCATATTTTTATTTTCTTGATAATAATGTATTCAACATGCCTCATCACGTGCGGGTTTGATTGTTTAGGCATGAAGATTCTGTTTGATAATTTGATGGTTGTAAAAATGGAACGCCAGATCTTTGCCATCACTGTAACCATGTTTGAAGCAGAGGAAAATGTGTACTTTACGGTAGATAATCACAACATACAACCTAGGAGATTTATATACACGGGTTCCAAACATAGCCAACAAGCAAATCTCTACAAATCTGTGATTAAAATCAAATCAAATCCTTCTAGGATAAACATGGAAAAAATAAACTAGCTATTTACAAAAGAAATATCATTTCTATATAATGCATTCGAGTTAATCACTGACATGAGATTATCATGTTTAAGTTGTGTAAGTACTCTTATGGAATCCAACCTGAAACTCATCATTATTGAGGCATGAGGAATGGATAGGTGCTAAGGTATATGACAAAATTGAAGATATCGAAAGTTGTCAATGACTTGTAGGGAGGCAATTGTACATTCATGACTAGGCATAATATTGTACAAATTTTGAGTCAATTTCATGCATTATCCACAACAATCTTGTATGTAAGTTGCATGAAGAGTTGTTAGACATATAAAATATGCATCTGATATAGGAATTTTAATTTCAGCAAAAGGATCAACAAAGCTTACTGCCTATTATAATGCTAATTTAGTTGCATTCCGGCCATTATATAAGAAGATTTAGACACTGTTTTTTATAAAGTGAAAAATATCTGATTTATTGGAAGTCCAAAAAAAAATACTATCACTATGAAATATGCTGAAGCAGAACATGATGCATGGCCAACACAACTCAAGTTAGTTAGGTAAAAAAAAGTTGTATGCATATTATATTGATGTCCAACACTTTCATTATTTGATATTGTTTGTGATAAAGATATTGACTTTGATGTGACAACTGTTTATTTTAGTTATCAAGTTTTTGGGTAATTTGGAATAATTTTGTTGTTTTTAGATTTGTAATCTATTCGTGTGTACCTTTTGATCCAGGGCAAGAAATCAAGAAATGGTCTTGGCTGATATGTTAACTCAATCTGGTAAAGCATGGCAATATTGTCCAAGAGATGTACTTCGTATATTCTCTAAAATTTTGGAAGATGAATTTGGTTTGGTATGTTATTAATATCTCTTGTCCATGATTTGAAATCTCAATACATTATTGAACTGATGTCTATTTATATCTCCAGGTTATGAATGTAGGCATTGAAGTTGAATTTTATCTTTTTAAGAGTGTGTTAAAGTATGTCAGGAAAGTTATCCTTAATAATTTGTGCTTATATTCTATGATATATACATATTGGAACACTAAAGAGGAAATAATACAGGGATGGAAAGGAAACATGGGCCAGATTTGACAAGACCTCTTACTGTTCTACAACAGCAATTGATGTTGCATCATTAGTGCTTCAAGAGATTGTTGCTTCTTTACACTCCTTCAATATTCTAGTCGAACAGGTTAGTTTCCATTTTCTACGACTATTACCAACACTACAACAAAAACAACTTTTAACGGCAATAAATATTGACACTAATAAAGAGTGCTCAAGTCTTTATCGGCATTAGTTAAGTGTCATTAGAATCAATGTGAAAATTTTAAGTTGATTTTTTGGAGGTACAAAAAATATCTTAGATATTTAGTTGAACTCTCTAGAATTTTGTAGAGTAAATATCTTTGATATTTATAATTAATAAAAATCTAGAGGTTTTAGATAATTAGATATTTATATTAAAGTATAGAAATATCTAGGTTCTTATTACATGGTTAAAAGATAAAGATATCTAGATTTTTCTTGTAGAAGTATCTAGAATAATTTCTAGAAGCATCCCTATACAAGTATAAATAGAGGTGACATTAGGCAATTGTAAACAACCCAAGAAAACCTAAGAACAACCCAAATAAAAGAGTCTTCTTCCATAAACAAGTTCTCCTTTCTAGCTTCCTCTTCTTTAGTTGAATCTTCCGATCTTAGTTAACGATCTTGGGCTAGCATAATGTATCCCTGATTATACTTTTCTTCTGTTATTCTCTACATAGTATCAGAGCCATAGTCATTTTTTGACTTTTGGATTTTATTCAAGATCAGGTTAGTGGTAGATTCAACTGGTTTGTCGATATAGATTTTAGCGGTCGTGTTAATGGACTGGGGATGGAGTTATTGAATCAGTCCAATTACAAGATATGGAAAACATATATGGAATCATACCTTGTGGGAGAGGATTTGTGGGATGTTGTGAATGGGAGTAACACAAGTCCTCCAACTGACGAACTGGAAAATAGCAGTGCATACAAGAAGTGGAAGCAGATTAATGCGAAGGCAGAGTTCATTCTGAAGAGGACAATCTCCTCCAGTTTATTTGATCACATTATAAAGTGTAAATCAGATCATGAAATATGGAGGACCCTCGATCGCTTGTTCAACAAGAAGAATGAAGCTCGGCTCCAGATATTGGAGAATGAATTGGCTAATATCACTCAAGATAATCTTTCTATCTCCGAGTATTTTTTGAAGATTAAGAACTTGTATTCTGAGATATCTTTGTTGAATCCAGAAGAGGCTATCTCAGAAGCACGAATGAGAAGAATTGTCATTCACGGTTTGAAACCTGAATATATTCCATTTGTGACGTCGATTCAAGGATGGGCTCAACAATCATCCTTGGAGGAATTTGAGAATTTGTTGTCGTCACAAGAGTTACTAGCCAAACAGTTGGCTGGTGTATTTGTCAAAGATGGAGAAGGATATTCTCTTGTAGCCAACAAGAGGAACTTCAAAGAAAAATCAAGACATATGTTGCACTCTCGATCCTCAGGGGATTCAAGCTCTCCTGGAAAGAGGGAAGAACCTTCTAACTATTATGGTAAGACGCCTCTCAGATGATATCGTTGTGGTGAAGTACGGCACATAAAAAGATATTGCCGAGACAAGGAGAGAAATATGGCTCAAAAAGTTGCTGAAGAAGAAGAAGAGCTGGAACAATGTTTGGTAGCTGAGGCTCGAGCAATATATGCCATGATTTCTGTTGATCCCCAATATACACGCAGGTGTACGTGGTCGCGCAAGTAATATAGATGCTTAAAGAAACGAGTTATCGTTCCCAAGGGACTTATGATCAATTTATATCTAACACTTAATTCTACAAATAAAAGTAAAAGTAACCGTTTAAGATATTGTGATGATTGTTAACTACCACCAATTATGCACTAAATAAAAGTAACTAATTGTGAACGACTTTAATATGATGTTTCCAGCAAGTAAAAGACAATTCCAAGGTTGCAGCATATACTGAATCTCATGTATCATATTATCGACTTAGAACTAATTTTAGTTGTCAAGTTATTGATTTATAGAGTTAATTATATGAGTCGGGCTATACACCTCTCGTCGCCTACTCCAGTTAGCTATCTAACTACATCGTTGAGCGGGGATAAATAGATTAACTGGCAAGCATTTATATTTCATCCTATTTCGTAACCAAGCAAGGTGTTCGTCTGGGTGTCACTTCTGAACACTAATCACCTCAATCAAATGGGTCGACCGAGCTCTATATATTCTCTGGTCTATCTAACCTCTCCTCTCCCGATTTTAAGATTAGACAATATATTTATCTTATGGTGATCAAGCATAAAATACTAAAACAAGAACATAGAAGTAACTTATAATGACAACCAAGAATTAATTCAAAAATCTTAAATAATCAACATCCAATCCACAACTACAGCCCCATAACTAGGGCATTTAGCCACTCATGCTATTAGAAAACCACAAAATGCAATTGTTCATGTGATTTTTGGAAAATAGAAGAGTTAGAAGATCAAAACCTATTACAAACATGGATACTTGATCTTGTACACCCAATAAAATTTGAACCCCAACTATGGATCCCTAAGGGTCTATTTATAAGAGTTGGAAAAGTTGGGGACAAAACCTACTACAATTGGGAATCCTGTTTAATGATATTTTGCTAAACAAATTAGAATTCCATTGGCGTGTCGCGCCTCTTAGCGAGCCACAGACTTGCTGCAGTAATTTCCACCTTGGTGCGACGCGCCTGAAAAAGTCCTCTAAAATTTGGGCCTTGGCGCATCGCGCCTAGCAGTGCGCCACAGGATCGCCTCTGAAGTTCAGGCATTGGCGCGGCGTGCCTAGCAGTGCGTAAACCACTGTGCATTTTTGCCTTAGTCCTTTTTTCTCATGTTTTTGCTCCTTCTTTCTTCGTTCCAACTCCTACTCCTTCAAGATTTCCTGAAATAACTAATCATGTGAGTAAGTGCACAATCATCACAAGTTACACCAAAAATCAAGCTAATAACTAAAGATCATTCCTCAATCTAATCAATTCATAGGCAAATATTGACAACTTAGGAATATAAATATGCCTAAGATCACCACCCCACACTTAGACTTTTGTTTGTCCTCAAACAATCTCTAGACTATCAACTCTTTTCCACAACCCTTGGACTTATCAATCCACCTTAAAATTCAACCAAGCAGTTTTAATCATTATCTTGTAGTTCACAATGAATGCAACACTTCGCAACATTTACACCAAGTTACAACACCTGCTCAGAGAATGCCTCTTTTATTATTTTTCCAGGCTAATGCAAACTCATACAAACACACCAATTAGATAATCCTACACATGTCATGAATGCCCTCACTTATTCTTGTTTAATAAAGCCTTTCACTCAAGCAATCACAATATCAACAAGGCCTATTTTTCAAACAATCAACTCACTCTCACAAAAGAAGTTCTTAGTTTTCTCAGCATACCATAAGCTTTCTCATAGTGTATTCTTACTTTCGCATTATGTTTCTCAAGGAATCAAGAGGACTTTCATTTGGTTGTAATGTCAGCTTAAGGTAAGGGAGGGAATATTTAGGTATCATTTTAGTGACTACACCTCCCTAATGCACATGTCATTCTTTGGCCAACAACCTCCTACTTAGCTTTTCTTTCCTCATAATAGACACTTCATGAACATTTACCCCTTTTTGTTGCTCCATCTTTGCCCTTTATTATTTCATTATTTTCTCTCATTTTTTTTCACGCCTTCGCACTAGCCACCCTCTCTTTAGATTTTAAGGTCCGAGTGAGGTACACATTATCCTTGATAGGACCAGGGCCAATGTTTAGAGCATACGTCTGAAATATCCACCCTCAATTGAGTTGAGGTGCACATTGTCACTAAGGACCAGGGCCAAAATAGAGTTTTACTTATTCTTTTCTTTTTCACACACTTTAGCATTTCACCCTTTCTTATATCAACCAACAATTTTCAACCCTTCTTCTTAACATAGTGCATTAAGGATTTTATTAGGATCAATAGAACTTGGTCTCAAACGAATGGGTTTCGGCTTATTATGTGGCTTATCAACAAACAAAGCTACAGGCTCAATGGGGCTTCACTAGGGATAATTTCAATGGTAGGCATACAAGTAGAGTCAAGAATTGGCAATTTCAAAGAAAAGCCTCAATCACATTCCCTAAGTCATACAAGCTACTACTTCAACACACACAAGGCAAGTTCTAGATATCAAGTTAAGCAAAAACCAATCAATTCTCACCACACATGGCATCATGACACATATACAGATATATCAACTAACATGCTCATACAACTTGAATTACGGTATCACTACACAATTAAGCCCATTCTTTTTTAACTTGAGTCAAACTACGAACACATACTTGTTACAAGGTTAACATTCTATTGCACTTTTCCAATTATGACTACCCATGACGTTTGGCTAACTTTTTCGGACATAGTTTCAAAAGACCAAGGTTGGTTTCTCAATCCTACTCCTCTATGTGACTAATTTTCCCTTAAGACGGTCATCCATCCATCATTGGGAACTGTCACTCCTATGACGACTCTAAGACTCAATAAAGCAGTAAACTAGTCCTAGTCGGTTCAAAGGGACTATACTCAGCAAAAGTACCGAAAACAAACGCTGAGGAACCCAAATTAAAAAAAATAAAAAATAAAAAGTTAAACTAAAAACTAACCTAAAACTAACTCTAGACTCGATATAGCAGTAAAAAACTATATACAATAGAGACATATTACCCACCCCACACTTTAAAAATAACACTGTCCTTAGTGCACAATTAACAAAGTATAGAGATAGGAATACTCCCTCGGGCCTCTAGGCCTCGTCGTCACTGCCATCAAACACCATCAAGGCATTCGCCTCCTCATCCACAACATCATCATCCTCATCCACAACATCATCATCCTCATCATCCATCGCCTCATCAACAGTAGCCTCATCATTTTCCAGAGGCTCTAAGAATGCGGGACCAGTCCTGCATAAGAATGTTGCACTCTCGGTCAAGGGGTAGCGCTCTGCCATGGTCTCCATCTCCTCATATGTAATTGGATGACCACTTATCCGCAGCTACAATTCCTCCATCCCAAACATTCTCGCCATGACACTATCATCACAGGCATGCCTCTCTTGGGCAGACAAGACAGGTCCATGGGACGTGTCCAGCGCCTTAGTACGGGTCACATCAACTAACTTACTCATCAGATCCGGGTGTAAAGCAATAGTGAGATCGACTGCCCCCTCCTCTATACCCTGGGCCCTCAAGAAACGGGTTATCAACCCTCCATAACAAAACCTCCAACACAAATTGTTCCTAAACTTTATCATATTTTTCCTCAGTATTTCCCCAACATTAATGGGCATTCCCTTCATCATCATATAGACGAGCACCACTCTATCCCTCGTTACCTCAGTCAAATGTTTTGCGGAAAGCAATACACTACACACTATTTTCAGCCACACCCTAGCAATCAGATTGAAATTAGCAAAATGAAGGGTTGAATGCCTCCCAGTATCCTTACTACGCCCACACCTAACTGTCGACTCTATCCCACATAATGTGTGTGAAATATCTCTATACAGGGGTTTCTCTTTCAACCTATTAAAGTCATCGGCATCTCAGTTTGAGGTGACCAACAACCCATTCAGGATCCTAGACAAAAAATTCACATTCTGGCCTCTAATAGGCACATTTTTATACTTAGTTTCTGTGAGCCAATTTGCATAAAACTCACGAACTAAGGATAAATTACAATCACCCGGATGATAAAAAATAAATCGCAGTCCCAACTCAACCACAGTCCTATAAATAACAGGAAATTGAGACTACAACCTTACCTCATCGACATATTCATCCCCCATATATTTCTCTTCCCGCTGGCAGTCAAACCATACCAATACACCACCTTTTTACCAAATTTTCAGGCTGGTTCCCGATTTCTAAACCTGGATGTTTCACTCTTCCTATTCCGCTTAGAACCCACCACATTCTTCGCTTTAGGAGCCATCACCGCTTGTTAAGAAGAGAAAAATGGAGAAAAGAAGAAGTTAGAAAAATGAGGACGGGAGGTCGGGTTGGGAGTGATGGTGAGGGAAAGAATTTTTTTGGAGTTGTGGGCAATTTAGGTAGTGGGTGAATGGAGGGAATGGGGATATTTATGGGAGAGAGTGGGGAAGAAGAAGAGTTGAGGAAGGTGGGAGGGTGGAAGGTGTGGGTTTCAAATGTGGATTTTGGAGAGTAAGAGAGGAAGAACAAGAAGAGTTGGAGAGAAAGTTGAGGGGTTGGGTCGGTTGAAAATCGAGAGAATGAGGGGAGGAATGGGAGTTTTAGGGATTTAAGGGGAGTGGGTCGGGTTTAAAATCGGGTCAAAACCTAATTTTTTAAAAATATGGGGTTGGCGCGATAGGGGTGTGATGTGCCATGGGCGCGCCTGAAAAGGTGCTCTAAAATTTTATAACTGGCGCGGCGCGCTTGCCAGAACGCCCGTCTGAAGGTGCCAGGCGTGATAGAGGGGCGACGCGCTAGTGTCGTGCCCCAAAAGCGCTTTGAACTTTCATGTCAGGCATGGCGCGCTTGCCAGTGCGCCTGGCTACATGTATGTTTTTTTGTATTTCACTATTACAAACTATGTTAAAAATAATGAAAAAAATCTTATCTAGCTATAACTAATAATGAAAAGTGCATCCTATAGTCTAAAGATTGAAACTACACTAAAACAAAAAAAATCAAAAATTCAAATATGAACTACCTATCTTTTACATATTGTTCACGGGTTGCCTCCCGTGTAGCGCATCATTTAATGTCGCGGCAGGACACAACTTGGATCATTCATCATTTAGCTCAATAGCCTCTCGATAACGATCTGAATCCTCACCAAAGTAGTGTTTCACCCTTTGCCCATTGACCAAGAATGTAAGACCAGTCTTGCCTTTAAGTTTAACAGCCCCATGTTGTGTCATTCTTACCACTTCGAATGGACCAATCCATTTAGACCTTAGTTTTCTGGGGAATAACTTCAATATAGAGTTAAAGAGTAGTACCTTTTCCTTCGGAGTGAAAATAGGCACAACTATGTGCTTGTCATGCCACCTCTTCGTCTTTTCTTTGTAAAGCTTGGCATTCTCATATGCGTGGAGCCTAAACTCCTCAAGTTCATGCAACTGATTCACTCTCATTTTACCTGCCAGCTCGGGGTCCAAATTCAACCTCTTAATTACCCAATAAGCTTGATGCTCTAATTCCGCCGGAAGATGACATGCTTTCCCAAATACTATGTGATAGGGAGAAGTCCCTATGGGTGTATTGTACGCAGTTCTATATGCCCACAACTCATCATCTAACTTCTCAGACCAATCCTTCCTCTGTGCATTTACCATTTTCTGCAAAATTTGCTTTACCTCTCTATTCGACACCTCCACTTGGCCACTCATTTGAGGATGGTAAGCTGTAGCAACCTTATGCCGAACAACATCAAAAAGATTTTAACTAGATGGTTAATTAAATGCTTACCTCCATCACTTATGATTTCCCTTGGAGTACCAAAGCGAGTGAAGATATGTTTCTTTATGAACTTTATTACCACCCTTGAATCATTCGAAAGAAGAGCGACAACCTCAACCCATTTACTAACATAATGCACACCCACAAGAATGTATTGGTTTCCACTAGATGGTGGGAAGGGACCCATGAAGTCAATGCCCCACACATCAAAGATTTCAACCTCCAAAATGTTACTTAGCGGCATCTCATGTCTTCTTGAAATAGTACCCAATCTTTGGCATTTATCACAACCCTTCACAAAAGCAATAGAATCTTTAAATAACGAGGGCCAAAAGAAACTAGATTGTAGTACTTTATGAACAGTGCGCTCTCCTCCGCGGTGACATCCATATGGGCTAGCATGACAACTTTCGAGCACTTGGTGAACCTCATACTCTGGAATGCATCTTCTCACTACCCGATCCACACCTTTCTTGAACAAGAATGGTTCATCCCCGATATAGTACTTAGTATAGTATCATGATTGAGCTTTTTCTTTTGTTGGGTGGTTGCACCCGGAGGATACTCTCTACTTACTATCAAATTTACAATGTCTGCATACCATGGCACTTGAGAGATATCTAATGCCATCAATTGTTCATTCGAAAACTCTTCCCAGATTTGCTCACCTTCATTCACATGGGAAAAATCCTCCAACCTAGACAAGCGATCCGCTATCTAATTTTCATGGCATTCAATGTATCTAATTTTGCATTTATGGTAGTAGCTTGATCTACATCTAAAATCCCCACGGCTTTTTGGGTTGTGGTTCTAGGCATAGCCCCCTCATATCATGGGTTCCGTTCGGAGAGTCTATCGAGTAAATCGAACAACTCCTCACATGTTTTAGCTAGGGCCTGTCCACCTGCTGCACTATTAAGAAGCACACGAGCATTATAATCTAAACCCTCAAAGAAAGTGTGAGCAAGTACCTCGTTAGTTTACATATGGTGCGGGCAAACATTCAACATTTGTTTGAAACGAGCCCATGCTTGGTACATGTCCTCTCCTTGATTTTTACTAAAGCATAATATCTAACTCCTCAACCGTGTGGTTTTCTTGGATGGAAAGAATCGACTCAGGAACTTCCTTGCTAGGTAATCCCAGGTAGTGATAGAGTTTGGTGGCTCAGTTTCTAAGCAACGCTTTGCGGCTCCTAACAATGAGTATAGAAACAACGTCAGCCTCAAATAGTCCGATGAGACTCCAGTTGGTATGTATGTATCAGTGATCTCTATAAAGTTACTAAGATGGATTTGGGGATCCTCGTGAGGGAGACCAGTGAATTGCCCATTAGAATGGAGAAGTTTTACCATTCTCTGTTTTAGTTCAAATCTACCCCCCGATGGAGGTTTCCTAATACTAGATGCCACATTGGCGGTGAGTGGGATTGCCGCATCATGGACTGGTCTTGCGGGTACGACAGGGGGTACTCCTTGGTTAATCAAGTTCTCTTGGTTATTTGGATTCTTTGGGATGTTCACGTTGTCTTGGTTATTCTCATCATTGTCCCCCCTAAGACCTAACCCCAATTCTCCATGTCGTCCTTGATTAGCCATTTTCCTGTGCTGACATAAAACTCTTTAGGGTTCTTTGTACGGTTCGACAAGTTCTCCCTTCCGAGCCAGACTTGAAAGTCAAGTGCCTGCAATAGACAAGCTAAGATCAAGTAATTAATACCTAAATATACTAATTGTAGACCTAAGAAGATCGAATATAAATTAATTTCTAAGTCCCCGGCAACGGCGCCAAAAACTTGTTGATCCCCAATATACACGAAAGTGTACGTGGTCGCGCAAGTAATATAGATTCTTAAATAAATGAGTTATTGTTCCCACGGGACTTATGATCAATTTATATCTAACACTTAATTCTACAAATAAAAGTAAAGGTAACCGTTTAAGAGATTGTGATGATTGTTAACTACAACGAATTAAGCACTAAATAAAAGTAACCAATTGTGAACGACTTTAATATGATATTTCAAGCAAGTAAAAGACAATTCCAGGGCTGCAGCATATACTGAATCTCATGTATCATATTATCGGCTTAGGACTAATTTTAGTTGTCAAGTTACTGATTTATAGGGTTAATTATATGAGTCGGGCTATACACCTCTAGTCGCCTACTCTAGTTAGTTATCTAACTACATCATTGAGCGGGGATAAATAAACTAATTGCCGAGCATTTATATTTTATCCTATTTCGTAACCAAGAAAGGTGTTAATCCAGGCATCACTCCTGAACACTAATCACCTCAATCAAATGGGTCAACCAAGCTCTTTATATTCTCTAGTCTATCTAACCTCTCCTCTCCCAATTTTAAGATTAGACAATATATTTATCTGATGGTGATCAAGCATAAAATACTAAAACAAGAATATAGAAGTAACTTATAATGACAATCAAGAATTAATTCAAAAACCTTAAATAATCAACATTCAATTCGTAGCTACAGCCCCAGAACTAGGGCGTTTAGCCACTCATGATATTAGAAAATCACAAAATACAATTGTTCATGTGATTTCACGAAAATAGAAGAGTTAGAAGATCAAAATCTATTACAAACGTGGATACTTGCTCTTGCACACCCAATAAAAGTCAAACCCCAATTATGGTGCCCTAAGGGTCTATTTATAAGAGTTGGAAAAGTTGGGGACAAAACCTACTACAATTGGGAATCCTATTTAATGATATTTTGCTAAAAAAATCGGAATTCCTTTGGTGTGTCGCGCCTCTCAGTGCGCCACAGACTTGTTGCAGTAATTTCCACCTTGGTGCAGCGCGCCTGAAAAAGTGCTATGAACTTTAGGCCTTGGCGCATGTTGCCTAGCAGTGCGCCACAGGATCGCCATTGAAGTTTAGGCCTTGGCGCGGCGCGCCTAGCAGTGCGTCAACCACTGTGCATTTTTCCTTAGTCCTTTTTTTCTCATGTTTTTGCTCTTTCTTTCTTCGTTCCAACTCCCATTCCTTCGAGAGTTCCTGAAATAACTAATCATGTGAGTAAGTGCACAATCATCACAAGTTACACCAAAAAACAAGCTAATAACTAAAGATCGTTACTCAATCTAATCAATTCATGGGCAAATATTGACAACTTAGGCATATAAGTATGCCTGAGATCAATTTCCTTCAATTTTGAAAGAGACTGGATCGAGGATTCAGAATATAATGCAATTAATCACATGGAGAAGCAAGAAACTGATGTCATTAGAAGAATTGGAAGCAAATGGAGAAGATCAAATAAATGGAGAAGTTTACCTTTAAGGCCAAATTTCAGGTGGAGCGACAAACGATATAACTTTTGAAAGCTCTAAAGTTGCTAAACATGTTATTGAAGAGTTAGAAATGGAATCTGGTGATGAATCATGTTATGGTGCCGAGGCTTCACAGGAAATTGACCATCAGATCGTCACTAACTCAAATGAGAAGGCTTATATAGATGAAAGCTCCTTTTGTTATAAAGTTGCAGGTTCCAGAATCTTGAACCTTGGAGTTCCAAACTTGCCTATCACAAATGTTTATCTAGACAGTACTATTGTGGGGAAGCTATGAGAAAGGGGGAGTTCAGAAACTCAACAAGGAGATAATTTACATAACGGAAAATCTTTATCATTTAAAGAAGCAGGAGGAGTCCGGAAGAAATAATTGAGATTTTCACAAAGACGTGGCTCAAAGCTTCGTTTGAGCTGTTCCATGACAAGTGTGGGATAATATCCAAAAAATCACGTTAAGGGGGAGTGTGAAAATTAAAGTTGATTTTTTGGAGGTACAAAAAATATCTTAGATATTTAGTTGAACTCTCTAGAATTTTTAGAGTAAATATCTTTGATATTTATACCTAAGAAAAATTTAGAGGTTCTAGATAATTAGATATTTATACTAAAGTATAGAAATATCTAGGTTCTTATTACATGGTTAGAAGATAAAGATATCTAGATTTTTCTTGTAGAAGTATCTAGAATAATTTTTAGAAGCATCCCTACACAAGTATAAATAGGGGTTACATTAGGCATTTGTAAACAACCCAAGAAAACCTAAGAACAACCCAAATAAAAGAGTCTTCTTCCATAAACAAGTTCTCCTTTCTAGCTTCCTCTTCTTTAGTTGAATCTTCCGATCTTAGTTAACGATCTTGGGCTAGCAGAAGGTCTCCCTGATTGTACTTTTCTTCTGCTATTCTCTAGAATGTCGCTAAAGGCTTTAGGGACATATACAAAGAGTACTAATTTCCGCTAAAAATACATATTCTTAATTGCCGCTAATGATATTTTTGATGTAGTGCAAATTTATACTGCATTTCTTGTCTTTTAATTAGGGGTAATTTGATGCCCGAGATAAAATGTGGGACTATTGAATCATGTGTTTGATTTAAGCTTTTGATTCCAATATTATTAATTAGGATTATTTCTATCATAATTTTGATATTAGTCTTAGACCACATTCAAGTGGGATATTATTCTCCTGATTAGCTAATCACATATTAAAACTACTAACTGATAAAGATGTTCATCTAAAGCACTTTAATTCCCAATCTCCTTTAGGTAGCCCAAGATTGATACTGAAAATAAAATTTACCCAAATTTATCTTGCGTAAAAGCAAACACAAGCTTTATATTCAACCATGTATATCACATTTTTAGTCCAATGAATTAAATATCTAACAAAAAAGTGTATCCACTAAATAATCATGTTATAATATAATCTGTGTTAAATTAAATATATTATAGATCTAATATAACTTATGAGCTCAATTAAGAATTTGATGAAACAACATAAACTAGTACTCCCTTCTTTCTAATTATCTGACATTATTTCCTTATCAATTTGTTAAAAAAAGATGATTTATAAGTTTGGAAATAATTGAATTTAAACTTCATATTTGTCATTCATGATAAGATTTTATAGCCACAAAAATGTTATACTATATTTATGATCGTAATTTTCAAAATTCTTTTCTTATTTCTTAAAATCCTGTCATCCCTTGTCAAATTTGGATCATGTATGTCACGATCCAAAATCAAGCCATGATAGCACCTACTATAATTCTCCAATAGGTAAGCCAAAACTTAAAACTAAAGCGGAAAGAAAACACTTACCATATATAAAGCGAAAACAAAAAAGAGATAAACGGGCCACCATGCATAGATATATACATAACATGTACAAAATACACAACATGACCCTAAAGAATTAAACAAGGAGAAACAATCTATACAAAAGATATCAACCCCAGACCTGGCGGTACAAGAGCTACTAAAGTAAGAGAGAAAAGTTGTACAATACACAATTGTATGACTAATATATATTTATATATATATATATATATATATATATTAGGTAAAAGAAAAAAATCAACAAGCCTTCGAATGTCAAGAGCTCCCCCACGATTCGTTAAACTAAAAGCCTCGAACAAACATGACATCAACACAAATGACTTGTACTAGGCATTGCATGAGAAAAAAGATGAAGAAGCATAATATGAGTAACAAAACGCACAGGATACTCAACAGGCATCATAGGCCAACCGAGCTAAGGAGATAATATATAATATAAAAGATAAGAGGAGTTAAATATCAGGAGCAACTTAGAAGTCTAGTCATAACGAGAAAATAATAGAAATAAATAGAGATAGCTATACTCACAAAATATACACATATATACATAAATGAATGGTGCACTGTAGTATGGGATGATGCAACGTGATATCTTGGTCAAGGAAGGAAAGTAAAACCCAGAATTATCTTTCGGCCACTAAAAATCATACCTCGAGATCATCAACCAAAAGTAAACAGAGAAATAATTCGGGGACATCCCTCGAACCGAAGGTAAATATGGTACAATCTTTCAAAATCAGATAATCCCAGGATATCTATCTTGTCATAATCCAAAAATCCATAGAAAAAGATACCTTTCGTTATAAAAATCATAATCTAGTAAAATAAGTAGTACGCTCCCTCGAAGCTCAAATCAGCAAATGGTGAGACATTTTAAATTTCAAAGCCAAAAATTAGTATTTCGCTTTCAAATCATACCATGATCCATGCATGTGCATATACATATTCGAGTGTATCCGTACCAACTCACATGTATAATCACTTGTGAAATAAGACAATCACCCTCCAAAACACATTCGTACATACCTGGAACTCAACCAATCCAAATTTAAGGCTTCGGCGAACAATCTCAAACCAAATAAAAATGCTTACCGAAAGTGAAGCAACATTCAACACATCTAATTCACAAAAAACTAATTTTACCACTAATCTGATACCTAAACTGTTAGAATGTATGCGTCCACTAGTTTCGATAGGACCAGGTCCTTAACACAGTTAAGATGAACAGAAGATAAGTACTGAAAGTAAAGATAGCACACACAAGTTTACGTGGAAACCTCCTTGCTCAAGGAAGTAAAACCACGATCTGTCTCACATGATTTTCAAACTGCTTTTACTAAACTTCACAAGCCAAAGTAAAATACAGCTTACAACACACACGAGATTCACCACCTATTCTCTATTCTAAGTAATATACTATCACTCAATGAGCCAAAGCATGCCTGCATTACCCACTAGACTAACTCAACGGGTTAATATAGACTTTAACGTACGACACGAAGTTGCCCTCAACTAAGTTATTACAATGATTCACCCAAGTTTGAAACATTTCTAACACAAGCAAAATGAATCCTACAATGTAACCACAAATATAAGCAATCAAAGTAACAGCTGGTTCAGGAAGCAATTGGACAGTCTATGAGGTCCCTTGCTATTTTTGAAGCTTGAATATTTATCTTTGCATGAATGATCAATTTTTTGTTTGTCATGTTGAATTTATCAACCATAAAGAGTTGTTAACCATTGTAAAAACAACCTCATCCATTTTGATTGGTGTAGTACACTGACGACCTCCCGAACCTCTAACGTGACAACTTGCCAGTTGTATAACATATGGACTTGGACGAACATACTCTGTAGAGGACCGGGTCCCTGCATTTGTGAGGAGATCATCAAAACATCTGGGAGCATTGAGACTTATCATTTCCCCCCTTTTTGATGATGACGAACAACCTGAAAGCAGCCTCACATGAGTTTAACATTCATGCAATAAAAAAACATTAGTTCACCCTATCAGTAGTATTCCCCTTCATGAATAGTTCCCCTATCAATATCAACAATCCTCTCTTTTATTTCTCTCTTAATTTCACAGCAGTTTCGCAATCAAATTCCCCCTTTTGACCTCATTGAAAAGGAGTAGCAGTAAACACATGTTTACTATGCAGGTTGCAAGCAAAACGCTAGGAATTCAAGGCCATGGGCCACAGAGAACATGCACAAGTAAGCCTAGAAAGAGAAGATAAAAGCATACTAGACAGGACACAAAAAGAAATATTATTAGATCACAGAGCTAGCCACAGAAATCATCCAAAACAGTATACTATTGCCACTAGAGTTAGAGAGAAAGACTGGATGACAAGACTTATTTAGGATGGAGGGCGAGGGGGAGTAAGGGTTCTCATCAGCAAAGACATCCGCTCATTTGCATCAACATGAGCTTGAATGATTTGCTTATTGAGAGCTTTGACTTCCTCACTAAGTGAGGCATTTGTCTTTAGCAGCTGCTCATTCTTATCTCTCAACTTCTCGACCTTTTTCTCATCCACAACACTGGTACCAGGTCCCTTGGAGATAGCCCTCTGCAACTGAGACTTAAGTTTCACAACTTGACCTTCTTATAATTTAGGATCACTATAAGGTCAGTCAACTCTCATTTGAGAGAGGCTTGCTGCAATAGAAGATCTGACATATGATACCTACTCTTTGCCTTTCCCTCAACACATTTACACTCCAAGAGATTGACAGCAGTAAACATCTGCTTAACAGTACCAGGTACTCCTCGTCCAAGAGGCACTTTAAAATGTTTGAACATATGGTTTAAAAAATATCCATAAGGTATGCCATGTTTGGCTAACTTCCAAGTCATCACCCTGTGCATATGTTCAAGAATTATAGAAGGAAGATTGATTTCCTCAAGTTCATCCAGTTTTTCCATGAGAAACAGATCAACAACAGATGCTACAGTTCACTTCTCTGTCCTTGGTACCAATACCTTGTTGATGAACTCAAACATTAACTGGTACTCCCCTCTGAGAAATTTCTTAGGTAGACCTTCTCGTTTGATGTCCCCACTCTTTGTGTCCTATTTAGTAAACTCACTAGAGGGTTTGCAGCCTTCAATTGACCAGACCTCTTTCACAGGAAAACCTAAAATGATTCCCAAAGTTTCCTCATCCAAATTTTTTTTGACCTCTTTAACAGTAGTCCTACCCCCCCCCCCATCACTTAGAAGCTCCCTCTTATAGTAGAATTCACACACATCTGGTTCATGCATGCATGGTGCTGGGGCTTCAAATAGGTGATCCCAACTTTGTAGGGAAACATAATAAAAAAGCGTGGACATACTGAATTCTGTGATAATTTCAGGATCGAACACTCCGCCATTGAGCACCTTTTGGTTCTCCATTTCAGCTATACGCTCTTCGCTGGTCATCACCTTTTCTTCAACTGACTTTTGAACACGAGGAATTGGTCCCTTGACAGGTTTTGATTTCACAGTAGCCCTTTTACTCACACTCTCTTTCTTCATGGGAGATTTCTTCATTGATTTGTGACCGCTGTTAGATTTAACCCACTCAATCTATGCTTCCTTCTTTCTTTTGGCCACAAGAATAGCAATGTCATCAGATTTTGTCTCACTAGACCCTATAGGCAAAGGTGTAGAGGTAGGTCCCTTAGGCACATGACCATCCCTTATTCTCTTTCTATTTCTTTCCGTTTGGATTTCATTTGGTGCTATGGAACTTCCCATCATCTTTTTCACTTCTCCTCTTGTGGCATATCTTTTCTTGTCCCATTTTGTGTGAGACTCTACCATCTTTCCTTTCCCCTTTCTTTTCCTTTCCCTTTCAGACTCAGTAGGCTCATTGTCGAGTTTAGTATCAGGGACACCCTCAACTACTTTTAGATTTGGGATACCCACTGTCGAGGCATTAGCACCTCGAACCCCTTTTCCGCGCCACACCAAGAGAACTTCTTCTTCCTCCTCTTCCTCACTATCAACATCAAATGACTTAGGAGTTTGGTCGAACACAGGTTGAACACTGTGGGGGACCTGTTACGGTGATCTCAACTCTTGTTCCAACAGAATTGGTTGAGCATCTCCTCTGAGGGAGGCCAAACTTTGAACAACCACCAGTTCTGCTGCTACTGCTAAAATATTTGACCCTGGTCCCTTGCCCTCAGGAAAATCTCCTTCGAATAGTCGCTCAGACATGGTAGAAGACATAGCCCTAGAAGCCACTTCTACTTCTTCAGTGGGGGGTGTGATATTGGGCTTCACAACTGACTAGGCCTCGGAATTTTGGGATTTCTCACCGGATAGAACTAAAGTCGGAGAAGAAGGTAAGATTTCCCCATATTGGAGTGTAGGAGATGCCACCACTTCTGTGTGGGGTGTGTTGGATTCACCCATCTCACCAACTCCATAGACTGGAGTGGACGAAGATTCTTCTGGGGGAGGAATGAAGAAATTGAATGAACTGGGATTTTCAATTTCTTGGGAGACATGAAGCTTTGAAGATGAAGATGAGTTAGTCATTTTGATGCGAGAGGAGAAAATACTTAATAAGAGAATAGTGAATTCAAAGAAGGATTAGGAAGAGATTAGGGTGTTTGGATTCACTAAAGAAACTGTATTTAAACCGGGTATCGGGTCCCTGAACAGTAGTGACGCTGGGATTAAAGTGAAATGACGTCTGAAACTGACACAATGAATCGTGGAGGGACACGTGGCAGTGACCGTTGACAGAAAACTGTGTAGCATAAGTGATACTAACCTTTGGGGAACTAGGTCCCTTTCTGTAGATAGCCCTACCTGTATAATTAGATCTTCCCTCTAGCCAACGTGTCATAAGTGTGTACCTGCAGTAAGGTACCAAGTGTGAATTCTCAAACGATAAGCAAAACAACCTGTATATATACATGCCCTCCTTAACATAGTCAGAAAAAGAGATTTCATGCAAGCTTGTTATGAAATAAGGTGACTTTGTGCATCCCTAGCTTCAGTCTGTTCTTGACAAAGCTTTCTTTGCTCAATGGCTTTGTAAAGATATTAGCCGCTTGGTCTTCTGTCTTGCAAAATCTCATTACTACATTCTTCTTCTCAACATTATCCATCAAAAAGTGATGTCTCACATCTATGTGTTTAGTCCTCTTATGCAGAATATGATTCTTGGCCATGTTCATTTAACTAGTGTTGTCGCATATGAGGGGAATAGTATCTGTGAGAACACCAAAGTCTTCGAGTTGTTGCTTAATCCATAAGAGATGAGCACAACATGATGCATCAGCCACATATTTTGCTTCTACTGTAGACAAGGCTATTGAATTTTGCTTCTTGGTGCCCCACGAAATCAGTGATGATCTTAGGAAATGAGCCATGCTTGAAGTGCTTTTTTGATCAACAAGAAAACCTGCATAGTAAGCATCAGCATAACCAGTTAGATCAAAAGAGTCGCCAGAAGGGTAGAAAAGGACCAGGTCCTGTGTTCCCTTCAAGTATCTCAGTATTCGCTTGGCTGCCTTCAACTGTGATTCCTTTGGTGCTACTTGGAACCTGACACACATCCCTACACTGAAGACTATATCAGGCCTGCTTGCAGTGAGGTACAGAAGTGACCGAATGATTCCCCTATACATGGTCTGATTAATATCAACCCCTTCTTCATCCAAGTCAAATTTGACACTTGTGTTCATGGGAGTGTCAAGAACTTTTGCCTCAAGCATATTGAAATTTTTGAGCAGTTCCTTTATGTACTTCTCTTGGCATATTGATGTACCCTGAGAAGACTATTTGATATGCAACCCTAAGAAGAATGTAAGCTCCCCCATCATGCTCATTTCAAATTCAATACTCATCAATTCTGCAAATTCTTTACTAAGTAAATCTGAAGTGGCTCCGAAGATGATGTCATATACATATACTTGCACAATCAACAACTCCTTACCTCTGGATTTTAGGAACATAGTATTATCAATTTTACATCTTTTGAACCCGTTTGCAAGTAGGAATTTTGACAGGCGCTCATACCAAGCTCTAGGAGCTTGCCTTAGACCATACAAAGCTTTGTCCAGCTTCAGTACATGGTTTGGGAAATCAGCATCTTCAAAACCTGGAGGTTGCTTGACATACACCTCCTCCTTCAAATACCCATTCAGGAAGGCACTCTTGACGTCCATTTGAAATAGTTTGAACTCCATGTAGGCAGCAAAGGCTATTAAGATTCTGATGGCTTCCATTCTGGCTACATGAGCAAAAGTATCATCATAGTCAATCCTTTCCTCTTGGTTGTATCCTTGTACCACAAGTCTTGACTTGTTTCTGGTGATGATCCCATGCTTATCAAGTTTGTTTCTAAAAACCCATCTAGTCCCAATGATGGTTCTGTTTAGAGGTCTGGGGACCAGGTGTGTTACCTTGCTTCTCTCAATCTGATGTAGTTCTTCCTGCATTAATGTTACCCAATCAGCATCCTATAAATCTTCCTTGGTATTCTTGGGCTCAATGGTGGAAATGAAGGCTGAATATGCAACTAGATTTCTTGTTTTGGATCTAGTTTGTATTCCAGAGTCAAGTGGAGAAAGAAAATTGTCTAACGGATAAGAAGATTGATGTTTCCATCCGGACTTCCTAGTTATCTCTTCTTCAATATCAGCAACATATTCATCTTCTTCAAGGTCTGGGTTCTGGGATACTTCCTCCTGAGCTGCACCGGAGGGACCAGGTTCCTCTATGAGTTCTGCATCTTTTCCTTCCTTTGAAGCCCGTTCGATCTCAGGAGTTTGCATTACCTTGTTTTGTTCACCCTTCATCAGTTCCTCCAATTCAATGTCATCTTTGTGTTCATTCTTGTTCTTATCATCAGATTCATCAAATATCACATGCACACTCTCTTCAACACACAAAGTTCTTTTATTGAAAACTATGTATGCCTTGTTAGTAGAGAGTAACCAACAAGCACCTCTTCATCACACCTGGAATCAAACTTGCCAATATCATCTTTTCCATTATTTAATACGAAGCATTTACAACCAAAAGGCTTTAGATGAGAAATTGACGGCTTTCTGACATTCATCAACTCATAAGGAGTTTTCTTGATTATAGACCTGATAAGACACATGTTTGTAACATAGCAATCTGTGTTGACTGCTTCTGCCCAAAAATTCATTCCAAGCCCGTAGTCAATCAACATGGTTCTAGCAATATCCACCACGGTCCTGTTCTTTCTTTCCACAACTCCATTTTTCTGAGGAGTTCTTGGTGCAGAAAAGTTGTGATAAATTCAATTTTCAGCACAAAAGCCTTCAATTTGGTAGTTTTCAAACTCTGTGCCATGATCTGATCTGATGCTTGCAATCTTGCAGTTTACCTTCAGTTGAATTGCTTTGGCAAAGGTGATCAGTAGTCCAGTTGTCTCGTCCTTGGTCCGCATAAACATGTTCCAGGTGAACCTTGAGAAATCATCAACAATCACCAGAATGTATTTCTTACCTCTTCTGCTTTGAATTCTGACAGGTCCTCATAGATCCATGTGGAGAAGTTCTAGAGGTCTGGTTGTGCTCACCCCTTTCTTTGTTTTGAAGGATGATCTCATTTGTTTTCCCCTTACACAGACTTTATTGTCAGAAAACTTCAGTTTAGGCAGTCCGCGGACCAGGTCCCCTACAACAAGCTTGTTCAGCAAGGATGAACTCACATTTCCCAATCACCTATGCCATAAATTTGCATTCTCGCAAATTTGAGATACACTTAAGAGATTGTATTTCAAACCATTCACATGATGAACATTGTCTATGGAATGATCTACTGATCTTCCTATTTATCCAATTTTGAGAATGAAACCATTCTTCCCATCACCAAACAACACACCACCGCCCTGGTGTCCTTCCAAAGAGAGGAAGTTTTGAGTGTCTCTATTTATGTGAGTTGAGCATCCACTATCCATGTACCAGCACTGACTGCTTCCTCTCTTCTGCACAAGAATCACTTATTAGACTTAGGAACCCACTTGAGATGGAGTTCCCAAAACTGTCAAAAGGCTTAATGAGAAACCTTCATGTCCATGAGAGCAAAGTGTTCTTGCTAAAGTAGAATCTGGGACCAGGTACCCTTTTCTTTTCTACATATCCTTCACTTGACTTGAGAAAATTTTCATGCCTTTCTTTTACTCCTTTCATAGTCTCACATTTTTCTTTCAGATGACCATTTCTTCCACAATGGGTACATAAAAGATTGTCAGAAACAGAGACATATTTACTGTGGGGATTGTAGGGAGGCTCTATCTGTCTACAACATAAGCCTTTTTTGTTGTTGAACTTCTGATTGGCTAAGTTCGAAAGGATCTTAGTCGAATAAGTCCATTTGAGGGAGTGGTTTATCTCTTCTTTGATCTTACACGTATCCTTCACTAATTGGGAGTTTTTTTCAAGGGAGGCAACTAACTTAGACTCAGAGGCCTTCCATATCTCTTCTAGCTCAACCTCAAAGTTACTTAGTTTTCGTTTCTCACCCTCAGAGGTACCAAGTTCCTCGTTGGGCTGGACGCTATCAGCCTTTAGAATACTTATCGTAACACTCATTTCAGACATTTGAGAGTTAAGAGCTACTTTTTCATCCTCGCACAGACTCAGTTTTTCACTTATCATCAAATTATCAGTCGTTAATTCATCGACTGAGTCAACTAGTACATCCACAAGTTTTCTCAATCTTTTAATGGATAAAGTATCTAGGTCACTTTTGAGATAAAAAAGGGTTACCTCATCGTTATTATCTTCATCATCAGATTTAGTCATTAGTGAGAAAATGGAGTTGAATACAGTTTCATCATCTTTGACAGCCATCATCGAGGCATCTTTATGACTATCTTCCTCTTCCTCGGATTCACTGGATCCATTTCCCAGACAACAAAGGCTTTCTTCACTAATTGATAGGTATGAGCCTTTCGTTTGGCATGGTCTAGGACCTGGTCCCTTCTTCGAGGTTTGAAGCCCTGAGTTTCCTGCTTCTGACTTCGATAGTCCCTCATAAAATGACTAGGTTTCCCACAATTATGACAAAGGTCATTTGCATTTGCTGCTATGTTAGTGGAATCTTTCTTTTGAAACCCTTCATGCTTCTTGATTATCTTCTGGAACCTTCTAGTGATGTAAGCCATTTCATCTTCCTTTTCAGTCCCATCATTTGAAGATATTTTCAGAGCCACTGACTTCTCTTTCTTTCCCTTCTTCATGGCTGACCCCTGTTGCCTGCTCAACTCATAGGTTTGAAGGTTTCCAATCAACTCATCCATGGTGAGTACCTTCAGATTTCTTGCTTCAGTGATATCATTCACTTTGCTCTCCCACGACTTAGGAAGCACCTTGAGAATCTTTCAAACTTGTTTGCTAGGGTAAATAGGCTCACCAAGACATCGCAGTTTGTTGGTTATGGAAATGAATCTTGTATTCATCTCGTAGATAGTTTCACCTTTTTTCATACAAAAGTTCTCATATTGAGTCGTTAGCATATCAACCTTAGACTCTTTTACTTGTGTCATTCCTTCATGGGCTGTTTTGAGACAATCCAATACTTATTTAGCTATCTCACACGCAGATATTCTGTTGTACTCATCTGGACCGATTCCACATACCAACAAATTCTTCACTTTATAGTTCTTCTCTATTTTCTTCCTGTCTTCTTCATTGTATTACCTTCTAGTTTTGGGAATCACCTTGGTAAGCTCTCCATCTACTACATCCTTGGTGGGAATGTAAGGTCTGTCAAGAATCACATCTCATAGCTCAGTGTCTTCAATATTGATGTAGTCATGCATGCACGTCTTCCACCAACCATAAAATTGTTCGTTGAAACGAGGTGGTCTAGTGGCTGACTGACCTTCTTCCAAGATAGGTGGAGCAACCATTCCTTCAGGATCTTTCCTTTTCTTGGTGTTACTCAAATAGAAAAGTCAAGCTCTGATACCATTTGTTGGAATGTATGCGTCCACTAGTTTTGATAGGACCAGGTCCTTAACATTGTTAAGATGAACAGAAGATAAATACTGAAAGTGAAGATAGCACACACAACTTTACGTGGAAACCTCCTTGCTCAAGGGAGTAAAACCACGACCTATCTCATAGAATTTTCAAACTGCTTTTACTAAACTTCACAAGCCAAAGTAAAATACAGTTTACAACACACACGAGATTAACCACCTAATCTCTTTTCTGAGTAATACACTATCACTCAATGAGCCAAAGCAATGCCTACATTGCCTACTATACTAACCCAACTGATTAATATAGACTTTAACGTAAGACGAGAAGTTGCCCTCAACTAAATTCTTACAATGATTCACCCAAGTTTGAAACGTTTCTAACACAAGCGAAAAAAATCCTACAATGTAAGCACAAATACAAGCAATCAAAGTAACAGCTGGTTCAGGAACATATTGGACAGTCTATGAGGTCCCTTGCTATTTTTGAAGCTTGAATATCTCTATTTGCATGAATAATCAATTTGTTGTTTGTCATGTTAAATTTATCAACCATAAAGAGTTATTAACCATTGTACAAACAAACTCGTCCATTCTGATTTTTGTGGTACACTGACGACCTCACCAACCTTTGTCTCGATAGCTTACCAGTTGTATAGCATATGGACCTGGACGAACATACTCTGCAGCGGAACGGGTCCTGCATTTGTGAGAAGATCATCAAAACATCTCGAAGCATTAAGACTTATTATAAACTCATACGAAGGATTTCCTTAATATAATCACACTAAAATAGTAAGCAACCTAAATTAATGCTTAAGAAGAAATAATATTCTAAGGATATCAAAATGACTGATTTATTCATAACTAAAATAAATCTAGTCCTACCTAGCCCAAACCCCCTGGCAATTCATGAATTTTATCATATTTACCATCTAATTGTGATAAGTCTAAAGAGAGGAGATTGTAATCTACCTCTCAGGCGAATGACACTCTACGAATCGTCACACAAAAGCCTTCCCCATCCATAAAGACTCATATTGTTGTCACGCTATCAGAAAAATAATCTACTCATCAATAATTTACTCACAGTACCCCATATCGATAAATGCACAATTTAACCCAAAAATTGGCCCTTGAGACTCATCTTCAAAAATAGAAATAAATTCACAATCATCTTCCCCATAGGTAAGAAACCTGTAACCACAATTCGGACAAGCTCAATTTGGGGTTCAACCTGAAGTCTCTAGATCAAAAACATAATTCTACAAGGATTTTTGAGCTAAAATCATGAATTAAAGAAGGAATCATATCTAGAATTAGCTGTAGAATATAAAGAGGAAGAGAATTGTCACGACCCGATTTCTCATGTCATGATGACACCTACTACATCTCAACACTAGGTAAGCCAAATCCATAACTCGAAATCATGAGTAATGAGCTATCAAGCGCGCGAAAGAAAACATTGAGGAAGCACTGAACAAATATCAAGAAATGAGAAGAAGAGATAACATAAATTAACATACAAAACCACCCTAAGACCTAACATCAATCGACATTCGAACTTCTAGTTAAAATAGGAGTACAAAACTTTACAAATACCATATATATATATATATATATACTAGTTTCACGGCACGTGTTTTGCACGTGTGTATCGTATCATATAGTATACGATGTTGTAAAATGGAATTAATATTACTAAATTAAACCTTTTTAGTAAATGATTATCATTGAAAGAACATAGAAAAAGTACTTTTAAATGATTAATAAAGATTGTCATACAATTACTTGCTTTTTGATATCAAAATGACCAGATATCATGGAAACATTTTAAAATATATTCAAAGTTTAAATATCGGGAGAAAGTGACATTTCTTTAGTAGTATTTTTACTTCACTCAATTTTGTAAACAAATTTAACCAATAAAATTTAAAAAAATATATCAGTATAAAAACTGTCACCAATAGCTTTTCATTTTAAGGTTATGACCATAAATGATTTACATCATTTAAGTATAATTTTTCTATTAAATATTAATGCTTGAAACTTAGTATGTGAATGACACTAATAATGATTACCATAAATATTTCAATATTTTATCTTTACAAGTAATATATATATTTTTAGAAAATATTTTTACTCAATTAATATTTGAGTAAGACTATCATAGAGAGGTAATTTTATAAAAAAGTGCACTTCTATAGTGAATGTCTATAGTGTGATAAGCAGAATGTTATAGAGATAAAAAAATAAAACATCAAAAATTAGGCTGTTACAGTGAAATATTGTTTAGCTTGACCAAATATACATACATACATACATATACATACATGCATACATATATATATATATATATATATATATATATGAACAACATAACCTATTGTGAAGAATATTTCATTTTTTTAAGTTTCTAACTTATCTTTGCGGAATTGTAGTTTTCTCCTTTTTTCAGCTGCATACATAACATATAGTTGTTGTCTAATGAAAGTATCTGGTATATTATAGAAGTTGTATCGTGATATAGAATATTAAACCTTTCCAATAAAAAAAACTAATAGATGAATAAAATTTAAAGTAATATTTATAGAATCTTTAATTTTATTTCAGATCATTTTATGATGGATCACTATTTTTTTATCTATTTTTATATAGCTAGCAAGGAGTGTATCTTGTGACATAACATTTTCCTAGATTAAAATGAACACAAAATAACAGAAAATTCATACTTAAAATTTTTATACTCAATAATTACATATAAAATAAATAAATATATGGAACACAATTCATAGCCAATGAAGAAGGAAGACAAATATATATGTTCATGCTATATTACTCTAGTGTTCCATTTGATTGATATATCTTACCAACAATACTTTACTTTCTCCATTCATTTTTACTTACATATCTATTAAAAATAACTTATTATTATGGCTATATTACCATATTATAAGTAAAAGTGAAAATCTATTTTTAAAATAGTGGACTTAATATCAAAAGTAATAATTCAATGGACTAAATTGATGTCCATTATTTTAGAAAAACTAGGAAGAATATGTGTCTTTTTTGTATTTGCTTAAGGGTAAAAGAATAAAAAATGGAAAAATAAAGAAGATTATGTGCCTTTTTTGTATTTGTTTATTATTATTGTCTCTACCACAAATTGATCTATTAATTTTTTTAGAAAAAATAATTCACAATGTGTGTATTCGTCACTATTCACTCGTTATGTGAACACTCATTATAAAATTCTTTCTCCGATGAAAACACAAAAGAAATTAATTGAAGAAACAAAACAAAACAAAAAAGAAATGAAAATTCTAGTGCACTATATGTAGAAGTTTTGTGTGTGAAGCAAATCACTCTTAATTGCACATTTCTCGGTTATTTTTTTTTTCTTTTTTAATAGAAACCAAATACCTAAATTTTCATGGTATGAACTTCACGAACCATATCAATGGATTGGGGATTAATCATTTGTGAAAAACTTTAATGATCTGAAATTTTCGCATAAAAGAAATCTCCAAGAATTTATAAGAAGTAAATGGTTGTGATTAAAGATAGAAGAAACATGAAGGTTGAAACTGTTGTGACTATTTGTAGTAAACAAGTGTTCTCTTAATAAATAAAATATGTAGGCTAACTAAGAGGGTATAAATGTTCTAAAATGATATAAATAATATTGAAGTATGCATGTGATGAAAATCGTAATAGGAAATTACAAGTGTAAATTGATGAATGATTTTTTACAATTTTTTCACCAACTCTTTCTTATTTGGTACCTCAAATTTCATTGAATTTTTACCTTAATCAATTCTTGCAAATAACATTTGAGATCTTTTAAGAAGAGGAAGACTAGAAAACTTTAAAAATCAAAGAATAAAATTTAGAGGAAAAACCCTCTATTTATAGCTAAGAAATAGTAGTATGAATAAGTACCTTATTAGAAAAGTCATAACCTTTCGAAAAATTCACTGCTCATCAGAAAAGTCACAACTCATCGGAAAAGGTACAACCCTTTGAAAAATCACAACCCTTTGAAAAAGGCGCAACACATCAGAAATGTCACAATCCCTCAAAAAAGTCACAACCCTTCGGAATAACCACAACTCATTGGAAAAGTCACAACTCTTTAATGTGAAAAGATATCTTCTTTTAATATAATACAATTAATAAAATATATATAAAATAATTTGAGTATTTTTATTTGGGGAGTTCATGCTTTTAAGGTAGTATATATAATAGAGACTAGTTCTGGACAAAACAAAGGAAGATTGGCTACTCTGTACGCCGGGAGATCAGCCTAGTCTCCGAATTCCAAAAGTTGCTCCGCACAAGGTCCAAATCAGCAACGATGACTCGTACTATGATATGTAGGTTTCAGAAGTGTATTATTACTATCAACAAGTGATACTCTGTAAGCATAGAACGACTGAGCTCCAAAGAAAATGCAAGTATAAATAGTTGGTAAGTAAGGAAAGTACAACATAAGTAACTAACAAATAGATATCATATGACAATATAGGTAAACAAAGATGAAGGAATAGAATACACTGAGTAAGATACTGGGACAAGGGAAAATACATAGATGTGCTACCCCAACAACTTAATCACGAAAAGGTCCTACTACAGATGCTAACTCACCAAGGATATCATTGGTAAACATAGCTACTCAACATAATCACTCAAGAGGTCAATTCAACCTAACCGAATCAAGCACCAAGATAGGGACACGTCCAACCCATATACATAACTACTATCAAATCAACATAAGATAGAAAATCGTATAATCAAACAATAACCTAACCAGACCCCATAAGCCCGGAAGATACACAACAACAAACATAACTTAGCCGACCCCTCATAAGATCTGTGAAAATATAAATTGAATACACTAGTGATAGACAATGTATATAAATGCAAATTATGCAATAAAAACAAACCTACCCATCAGAACCAAGTGCCACAACTAAGTTTATACACTTACTTTTGCCCCTAGCAGCTAGGTAGGACCTATGCAGATACACTCATCCTATTCAATATGTCACACGACCAGAGGGATCCATAGAAAACTGGAGAAGTCCATATACATTGCCTGGTTCAGATCCAGGACATTGAAACTTATTCGTCATGGTACCATATCTGATCTGTCATAGTACTAGAGACATAAATAGCCAAATCAATATAAAAAAAGGGGTGATGATGCGCAAATTGATCAAGTAAGAAGTCAGCACATCCCAAATGCCTCTAATGTCTCAAAAACCAGTTTATCAAAGTGATCCAGGTAGTACAACTTCCATCAAAACCATTTTTAAAAGAGTAAAGGTGTGAAAAACTTTATCGAAAATAACAGTTAAAATATGATGTATGAGCCGGGATCGTACTACAAAACACGTGAAATAGGTTTAAAAAATAATGCATGTCGTTACCAACTTTCAAAAAATAACAACTAAATCGCTAGATAAATACTACTAGTACTACCACACTCCAAGAGAACATAAAACTAAGTTGAAATCAAACTGGTCCTCAACCAAGGCCTCGAGCCCAATAATCTACCAACATTCTCTACAATAACAACATAAAAAGCTCACTAGTACCCATAAAATGAAGGAATTAATCAAGAATTAAATAATCGAAAGAAGGGATAAATTAAGGATCAATGCCTTACCCCAAAGCCCACAACAGTGCATATCTAATGCCAACCAATGGCAACTATGAGGAGCAACTAAGGTTTCATGTTTAACATAGGGTACCGAACTCTAACAATCACTATAGGGAGGAACTAATAACTAAAGGATCACTAAAACTCATACAGAGGCCCCAAGTATCAAATTTAAGGAGGGTGATTGCAGTAACTATTCATGTGCGAATCATACTAAACATTATTTAATAGATCATAAAAAATACATCATAGCCTACCTCGAATCCAATCACGGGCGCTCTCAGTCTATTGAACTATATTTTTCCCCTTCTGAATCATCTCTGGTCACCACCACACTATCATAATATTGATCACAATATCAATACAAATTTCTAGACACAAAAATCGAATCAATTGGAGATGGGCCCAAATTTGAGTTAAAAAGAATTATAGGACCCACATTGGAATTCTAAAATTGACTCCATCATGGGTCCTAAAAAACTCAAGGAACTTGTTCCCAATAAAGGGGCACACTCTGAGTTCGGGAACATGCTACAAAAGCTAATGCAATACTTTGATCACCAAAAGCACCATTTAAGAGGCAAAAAAGGTCTTCAGGATGAGAAATTACCTTCAAAAAGGCCCCCACATTGCCCCGCTGACCCCAACACGAAGCCCCATAAATTCTCAAACCAATGCAAGTGTCACCACCAAATTTAGAGCTTCCTAGCTAAATTTATTGATGTTTAAATCCTTATAAGAGGCCTGATTAACATACTGGTCTTATTTAAAAGACTAGTTAATTGACTCGTGAATTTGGTCCACTAGCTGCGATCGTGGTTGTCAATAAGCTTAGGTTAAATCTGGCCCCTTTTTGAAAACATAGAAGGCCATCCGCAAAGGGTCGAAGTGGCTTCTCTCCACTATCGCGGATCCATCTCACAATGTAAAGGCCAAAGCACCTAGTCTTTACGAAGGTGATGATTGGCTCGCGAATGCGGAGACCAAAGTCTCTAGTCTCCAAAATGCGATGCAAGGTGAACGCAAAGAGCAAATGGTGCTGCACCAAATCAACAAACTCCCCAAATTTGGAATATACAAAATGCTCCGATAGGAATTCGAGATTTACTTGGAAGCCTGTGCACACAAACAAGATAAGATACCCCACCAAATTTGACATTTCAAACTTAACAAAGATGTCAAAACTTCTAGTTGAAGTCCTCTAGACAAAAAGTGGATCCTACACTCAAGATTTGTTTTAAGCCATAATCCACAAGATAGCTCAGAATGAGCCTGGAAGCCTCTGGATTTGCATGGAAGGTCCTTCTAGACCAAACTCAATGGTTTGGAGCTAATGGAACCGTTAGAATATAATTATGAGGTCATCTATCTAAAGTTTTGACAAAGTTAATTGTTCAAGATTCAAAAGCTCTAAAACACAAAAACTTGAAAAATAAACCAAACGAATGACTAGGCGATTTAACTGTCAGTCCAACAAGTCATAAATAACTTGGGGTTGCTAGATGAAAGGTTTAAAGTATGAAAAGATTGGAAAATGGGGGAAATGGCCTAGAGGGTCATTACAAAATCCACTACTAAAAGGAATTTTATCCTTGAAAGTCAATGGATAGGAAAAGCCCGATGGTAAAAAAAAGATGAGGGTACCAGGACTGCATTCAACACTTGACCCCAGACACCCTCTCGGACAAAACAATGCCAAAACAGAACTCAGGATAAGAGAAAACTCTCGAATTCACCTCTTCCTTCCAACACTCTAGACATTCCTCTAAGTCCCTCCTTTGACTCCAACTCTTGCCCAATTGAACTGAACTCGACTGAAAGCACCATACTTAGCTAACATTATATCACTATCATACATATACCACATAACTAAGAAAACACATGACATTGGAAGATGCAACCCAACCCAAAAATAGGGTTATCTACCATATGCTTCGAGCCCAATGCCTACTAATAATCAGAAGCATCTTGTGTATCTTGACTGAGTATCATATTTTTTGGATGAAAGTGCTGGGAAATTTTGGTTTTTCAGATAATTATTGTTGATATAGTGTGGATGTTGGTTTCTAATAATTAGTATTATATACTAATTCATTGGAGCCTTTTTGTTTCCTTCAATAATCTATAGGATTGAAACTGGGAGACCCTCTATCCCCTACCCTCTTCAATATTACAACAAAATACTTAGTAAGAGATCTAAACACTCCACATGAGAAAAGTGATTACAATATATATGGTCTCCTATAATGGAACCCAAGATCTATAAAATTATCCAGTTCCATCTACGAATCACCCCTCAAATCAATGATCTCCATATTCTAAAACTTAAGGCTCAAAACCCTAAAATTGCCAAAATAAAGAATGAATAAAACATTAAATTAATGATATAATCATGGTGAAAAAAATAGAGTTAAGGTTAGAATCTTACCATCCTTCGAAAAATATCAAATTGCCTAAAAATCACCTTAATCCTAGATTTAGAACTCCAAAAATGGTGGAATGACTTTAGATCTTGTAATTCACTTTTTGGTCACTATAACACCTTGTGCGGGATCAGAGTGCTAGGGCATGACTGTGGCTAACAAGAAAAAAAATCAACGTTGTGCTATTGCAGGATAGCGTTTCATGGTAAATTGCCCCTTAGTGTAATTTCCTAGGGCTAACATAACTATGCTGACTAACTTGCCCTAGCATTTCCTTCTGTGTGATAGCTCTACCAAAGTCTTTCTCTTTTACTGCAAAACCACCCACATTCTGGTTTTGCCTTCTGATGCTCATCGGCACTTCTTGATGGAAAAATTAAATCATTTGAAGACTTTTATTGGAAATGGATCATGAGAATACTTCATAGGAGCCTTGAAATGATGAAGAAGATGGAATCCCTCTCTTTAAAATTGGGAGTCATGTGTCTAATAAAGATGATAACGTTACTTTTTTCTATTTAAGATAAAATATCATGTGCTATGCATCTAGGTTTTGTCGCACCTTTAATTTTAGAAAAAATCAAACTTTGGAATGGAATTGTTCAATTTAGAAAACATTAAGGATTTTCTTTGTTAACTGTAATACATTAAAGGTTTATTTTGTTAGAAACTTAGTACCTCTACATTTGTTTATATTTTACCTGTACAAGATTAATGGTACTTGAATATAAATCATACACTTTATTGTCTATAGTATTCTATATTGCTTTATTTGATATGTCATCCTTTTAGAATGCAGTTACATTCAGAAGCTGGAAAAGGTCAGTTTGAAATTGTGTTGGGATACACTGATTGTGGTAGAGCAGCAGATAACTTGATAATTACACATGAAGTAATCAAAGGGGTTGCAAGGAAACATGGACTACTGGCAAGTTTTACCCCAAGGTAGGTCGCACAGTATTGTCATGCGCATATTCTTTTTTTCTTGTTGATCTACATATGTTTTTCCCCTAAGAAATCTACCACAAATATAATTTCAGTCCTTTTGGAATTTAGTTTATTAGATCAAATCACTCTACTCAAACATAACAACTTGCCTTAACTTGTATAGTTTATGTAGCTTGAGCTCAGAGGCGAATCCAGGATTTTAAGAAAACGGGTGCACTATTGCTTTAAAGATAAGATCAAAAAATTTAAAATAATAATAATAATAACAATACATTCTAAATTGCTTTCAGAATTTCGCTTTTTTTTTTTAATGAAAAATGTGTTTTTAGTTAATAAAAATAAATTGAAGCAAATTGGGGCTGCCTGGGATCAAACCTGCGACCTGTGAGTTGAAAATTTGCAGTGGTACCAGTGAACCATCCAGCCATTTTGAGAACGGGTTCAACAAGTTTTAATTTAATATATTCTTTAATAATTATAGAAGTAATATATCGAGTTTAGTCGGATGACCACGGGTTCGGATGACCCAAAATTAGTACATAAATTCGCCCCTGCTTGAGCTAACACATTCCTCTCGGGAAATATAAAAAGACTAATAATTGGAGGACAACAATAAAGACTTGATGTGCTATCCGCCTTCTGAGTTAATCTTAATAGAATCTTGTTCAACTAACAATAAAGCATACATTGTGATATCAGAAACCTCGTATAGCCATCCACAAAATTTTGTAAAGAATATACACCTGATAAAAATTATGGGGTCCAATACATAGGCATAAGCCTATTTTCTATAAAGACTTGGCTGGAAATTTTTGGTGGGAGAAAAAGAATAAAAGTGATGGAATAATAAACGTATAAGTTTTTTTTTATGTACTTAGGCTCCAAGTTGTATCTCCTAGAAAACGGAGGAGTCATGTTGTCATTCTCCGAGCCTACACCTTATGATCAACACCCATAAACCATTGCTAGTCCCAAGCGAACCCTTGGTATGACTGACTACTGAGCAGAAGACAAAACATACATATGGAATCCTTATAAAATGAACATTTAAAATCATTTAAAGATATCTCATGAAGATGTTTGAAGTAAATAAATAAATAATAATAATAATGTTTAAAACTTCTAAAATCCTAAAGATTGGAATGGCTCACTAACTTTGTCTATATATGAAGCCTCTGCTAAATGAAAATAGGTGTCGAGACAAGATCCACGACTACTTGACTATTCCACTAACAATGACTAAAAATCAAATAAACTAAACTAAGTGAATTGGAGCCCTCAAAAAAGTGAGGAGGTCTCACCAACTGTTGATGGGAAGAGATCTTACTAAATGTTTGCTATCTTGATTACCTGAAACTGCATCATTTTGTGATGCAGTGCCTAATGACGTCAGTATATAGAATGTACCGTATGTAATAAGACTGAATGAAATAAATAACTGAATTAAATAATTGAACTAAATGAAGCTGAAAGTAACCTGACTGAAAGTAAAACATGAACATGAAGTGAGATCATTAAAGGTATACAATGAAATATGCAATAATAACAAATACTGAGGTAATATACTTTACCTTTTTTTGGGGTAGTTTCTCTAATCGACAACCATTACTATAAGACTCGTGATGATACAACGTCTTGCCCACATTGCTAGAACTACCCTATACCTTGTCGGAGCATAGGACGTAACTCAACTTATGGATCCATCTAAAAAGCCCTCAATGAGGCTGGTGAGGAGTTGCTGAATTATGTCACGATCCTATCTACACGGGTGACATCGTTTATGGGGTTGAGTTGTCAGGTCTTACCCAAATCGATACTCAATACTACTCTCAAAATATTCTTTAATGCTCATAATAATAATAATATTTGTTGTGAGTTAATACTCAAAAGGCTCTCATTAGGGAAAACTGATCTTTACTTTAATAACTGAAACTCCTTCTGAAAGCTATTTATGCTCTTCTTAAAATAAAAATAATTTTCTCAATAAAAAATAATACAGTTGGAACCATTAGTATTCCCTTGAAACTCTTCTCAAATGATAACTTAATATACTAGGACTCACTTTAATTTCGAAATCAATGCATAAAAATAGTTGCACAAAGGCTTTCCACAATTCTTACTAAATAGGGTTCATGTGATAAAATAAACACGAACAACAATTCAAGAATTAAAAATGCATAAATTATCATAGTCTCAATAATAAGAAATCATAACTTAGAATAAGAAATAGAACAAAGTTTAAAATTCATGTAAACCATGGGGTACAACCTTGAATTTAACTCTTACAGACTGAATTTAGATGTAGGGAAGGAGGACGAACTTAGTCCATTACATTAAATATCCTTACATACCTGAAAGAACAATATTTTTGAAGAAACTTGAAGAAGATGATTGAAACCCTAGTTTTCTCCTCTTGATTCTTGCTTTTAAGCCTTGAGAATGTTTCTGAGTGTAATGGGGATGAACTATAAAAATAAGGTATATAATTAGGTGTAAAAATGTAAGGGTTTAGGTTTAGAAGGGGTGGGAAAATACTAAAATAACCCCTCTTAAAAACTGACAGAAGCCATCTACAGAAGGCCATCTACGATCCGTACAAATTTCCATAGGCCGTAGACCCTCTCGTAGAAGCCAGGCTGAAATTATGAGATTTCTGACATTGGGGTCTATGGACCCTTTTATGGCTCATAAAAGATTCTATGGGTCGTCATGTTCATCTGTATAAATCAAGAAAAAATAGAATTTCAACACTTTACTCCACGAGGTAGTCTACGGTCCATAATTATTTTTACGAGCCGTAGAATTGATTCCTAAAAGTCAGGCTTTAAATCAAGTCTAGGATTTCAATCCAAGACAAATCTACAGACCATATTTTGTTTTACGAATCATAACCTGAGCTCATAGGAATCAGATGGAAAGATACTATCTCTTAACTTTTTCTTCGGATGCTATCCATGATTGTTGGTTCATTCCACACGCCGTAAATACCATCTTTAAAAGCCAGAAGAGAATTTTCATAACTCATGACATGGTCTATGAGCTTCATCTACGACCCGTGGTTACATTATTGTCCGTAGAGGTTGCTCGTAAATTCCAAATTTGTTTAGAATTCCAGACTTCCAGTTTTCATTCAAGGTCTTATTAGGGTTAGAATTTTTGGGGTGTTACACATGTCTAACATATTAATCAAAACGAGTGAGAACCAATATTTAATAGAGAGATTAATCAATGGACATTTTCTAAAGCCTGTGAGAAAATAGTATGAGTAATATTACATTGAGTTGTGTGAAATAAATGAGTGTTTTTTTATTTTGAAGATGTAATAGTATTTTGACACTATAAAGTTATAACCAATGGTATTATTTACTCTATTCGCGTATTGTATTTTATCCTATTAAAAAAATGATGTTGTTTCTCTATTATTATTTTAGTTTAGCGTGAATATTCTTCCCGGGTGAAATTATATTTTTCCCAATAGCGTGATATCTAAAACATATCAATTAATAGCCCACTATTTTTAAATTAGCCCCATCTCACAAAAGAAAATTATAAGAAATAGTCTTAGTGGTTCGTTCGACCTGACCATTTGTCTCAGGGTGAAGAGCTATGTTAAGCTTAACTTGAGTACCAATACCTTTGTGAAATGATTTCCACAACTGAGATGTGCACTAAGTTACCCTATCAGATGATTGATAGAAGAACCCCATCAAATTTCATCAAATATCGGAGGAAAAGTCTAGCACAATCCTCATCTTGATAAGAAGCCTTAAATAACAGAAAATGAGTTGACTTAGTCATTCGATCTACAACCACCCATATAGAATCATGTTGTCAATGCGTATGTGGAAAACCTATGATAAAATACATGTTCATGTCCTCCCACTTCTATGTAGAATGTTGATATCTCGTGTCATACTTCCTGCTTTTTATGTTCAATCATAACTTACTAGCAATTTGGAAACTTAGCCATACCAATTGAATTCCCATAAATCATGGTACATATTAGCCGTTCTTCGGTGAATAGAGTACTGCGAATTTTGGGTTTTTGCTGCCTCAACCAATCAACATCTAGACGAAGCTAAACTGCAAAATTGCAATGATTTGGTCAGATCATGCCACTTAGTTTGAAAATGTTTAGGTTGAAAGCTTCTGTACTTAATATGGAATTCTTCACAACTTTTCAGTCCCTAGGAAACCTTAGCAGAATGATGTAGTGGAAAGAATAATACAACCCTGGTTGATATTGACAAGATTATGCTGATTGATTCAAATCTTCCGAAAAATTTCTGGGCCTGAAGCTGTAAATAATGCTTACTATGTGACCAAAAGGTGTCTATTCAGGTCCATCCTCATTAAAACTCCTTACAAGATGCTCAACAATAGAATGCCCAAACTGAGTTATCCAAGGGCTTTTAGTTGCAAATGTTTTATTCTAAACAATGGAAAGGACGATCTTAGGAAATTTGATCCTAAGAGTGATGAAGGAGTATTTGTAGGATACTTTTAATCCAACAAGGCTTATCGAATGTATAAAAAAAGGACATTGTGCATTGAAGAAAGTGTTCATGTGAATTTTGATGAGGTTGGAAAATTGAGAATCTGTACAACAAAGAGGATTCTGAGATTGAAGAGCTGCTTCAAATTCAGAGAGACAATCTGAATAATGAATCTGATAAAGAAAAACCTCCTCAAGAAACCAACAATTTTGAAGAAGCTGATGGAAATGATGAGCCTGATGAGGGACCTGGTATGTTGGACAATACTAAACAAGATGACAAAGGTAAACAAATGATGATTCAGATCTAGAAGGTGAAAATGTAGAAGCCGATCAACCTCAACAGGTGGCAAGGAATACAGGGTGGAAACATAGATCATTCCAGCCATTGGATAATTTGATATCTCTATTGGATTATGGAATGCACACTAGATCAAGATTTCTCATCTATTGAGCCCAAAAACATCAAGGAAGCATTTAAAGATAGTGATTGGGTAGATTCTATGTAAGAAGCACTGCATCAATTTGAAAGAAGCAAGGTATGGTACTTGGTTCCCCGAATATCTAACAAAACCATAATAGGAACCAGGTGGGTATACTGAAAAAAACTTGATGAGCATGTGTTATTACAAGGAATAAATCCAGACTGGTGGTCCAAGGGTAACTCAGGAAAAAGGCATTGATTATGATTCAGCCTTAGTCCCCGTGGAAAGGATGAAGGCCATTAGGATACTCATTTCTTTTGTAGCCTTCATGGGCTTCAAACTGTATCATATGGATGTGAAGTGTGCCTTTCTAAATGGGTATATAAATGAAGAGGTCTATGTGAAACATTCACCAGGCTTTTGAGATTTTAATCATCCAGATCATGTGCTTAAGCTGGACAAAGCTCTTTTTGGACAATAAAAAGCTCTAAGAGCATGGTATGAAGGATTTCCAAGTTCCTTATGGAGAATTGGTTCAAAAGAAGAAAAATCGACAATACTCTCTTTTTGAAATCACAAGGAAAGGAACTGCTAATCATTCAAGTATATATCAATCATATTATCTTTGGAGCAACTTCTGAGGTGTTGTGTAAAGAAGTTTCTGCACACAAGAGTTGTGAGTTTGGAATGAGCATGATGGGCGAATTGAGTTTCTTCTTGGGACTACAGATCAAGCAAATATCTAAAGGTACCTCCATTTGCCAATAAAAATAAATTAAAGAGCTGCTGAAAAAATTCTAGATTATGGATACAAAGCCCATTGATACTCCTATGGGGACCAACTCAAAGCTGGATGCTGATGGACATGATCCAAGTGTGAGTGAGACCATGTTTAAAGGGAGATCGTTGATGGAAATGTTGGAGTTAACCTAACTATGTTTGCCACTCCTCTAGAACAAATCACTTCCCAAAACCAACTTCGACCATCTCTCCTGTTGAAGAAAATGCACCCTGTACTTCTACTTCAACCATACCTCTGGTTGACGAACTCTAAACCCCAACCACTGAGGTTCTCATTTTTCCAAGTGGTGGACTGTTTTAGAAAATGGCCTCCCTTATTCTTTCCCATACCGTAGATCTCAATGAGTCTCAGTGCCCATGCCCTAAAGGATCTATTCTATCTAAGGCTCAGTTTGAGAAAGAAGTTCCTGCTACTGTTGAGTATCAACCCGGTCCATTATTTCCTACGCTTTCAGGACAAAATTTTGATGGAGATCTGCTGAAAGGTAAAGGTGCAGAGTCAAATATTTTTACTGCAGGTGATAAATGGGTTGTTCAAAGTCTGTTCCTACTAAGTTCCCTTCTTGTGGGTTCCCTACCAAAATTTGATCAAAACTTTGCTGTTGGTCTAGATTCTGTTGAGAATGAAGATGAGGAGGAAGACGATGAGCATGACCAAGCATCGATAAGGAGAGGAAATAAAAAGAAAGATCCAACTGTTGAATTTCAAATGACAATGGGGTCTGTTCTCCTATTGTGTTTGCAAAGAGTGATGAGGATGAGGACAACCAACCTTTGCGTTGGATGATTCAAAGGACAATGGTTCCATATTCTATAGAAAAGAAGAAGGTGACTGAGGAGAAGCGGGTAAAACCAATGGCCTATCATACCTGAGGAACTTTTCAGAAGGTTATAGGAGATGCAATAAAGTCAAGAAAAACCAGAACTAAGGAGAATCGGAAAAGAAGAAAACACTCTATTGTTGATGAGGACCAAAGTTTGATATGTGGATCGGGTTGATGATTCTAAAGATAAGGAAGACAATGAGACAATATCTCCAGATGTTGTTGCTGCAGTTGTGAAAAGGAGAAAGGAGGCACTGAGTAAAAAGACTACCAAGAAACTAAGGACAAGAAAAACTAAGCTTGTAAATAAGTTGCCTGCAATTCGGAGGCAGAAAGAAACAACAAAAAGTAAAAGAGAAGAATTGCCTCTTGAGCCTATGATGCATCAGACCATGAGTTTGATAAGGGACCTAGTTCAGTAGGGAAGAAGAGGAAGGTTGAAAAGATGCTGTCAAAGGAAGAGAGGATTGAGATCCTAAGATCTTAAAAGGTTTTAAGTGGAAGCGTGTTCGATTTGGAAATAAAAACAAAATAATAGATGAGAAGCCTGGTTGATGCTGTGGAAACCCAAAGTTGGAGATATTTGTTCACTGACCACGTACCAGTGTTGCACGAATTAGAAGTGAGGGAATTCTATTACAGAATGGAGCTTAATGAATGCACAGATAGCGGGATATACAATTCCATGTCAGTGAGGCAATTTTAAGAGAAATTTTATGAGTTCTTCTAGAGGGGATCAACACAATTGTTGGCAAGTCTCCATCATAAGATTTTGTGCTTAAAATCAACAAACTTCCAAATCAAAGTTGTGTATGTATTCCAAAGAAGTACCTTAAGGGTGAGTATCAATTGTTCTTTGGATTTGTTAACAAAGTTCTACTACCCCAATATGAAAAGAGAAAAGTTGCCCCAACTATGGACCTATTCCTTATTGAGACACTTCACACTCTTAAGTTGATTAATCTACCTGAAATCATGCTTTAGAATATGCATAAGATGATGTCTGTGAAGGATGGAAATCATGGCATGGGGTATGGGTACTTGGTGACTTGGGTGTTCAAACACATTAGAATCCCCCTTGGACACGGAGTAAGAGACACGGTGAAACAAACCATCTCCATGAACACTCTTATTGAGTGTGAATGTGTTGAAGGAAAAGTTGGGAAAAGGAGCAAGGTAGAAGGAAAAGTTAGGAAAATGAGCAAGGTAACCAAGGTGCTGGTTGAACAGGCACAACTCAAGCATGAGTTGGAAATTCTGGTAGTCACCTTGGCCAGCAAGGATGCAAAGATTGTTCGTCTAAAGGTTAAGCTACAATTGGTAGAATCTGAGGACCTAGCTGAACTGGTAGCCATGGAAGATGAGAACAAATTCCTTGAAGATAAGAATACTAAACTTCAGGCAAGGCTTCTCAAACACCATGAAGAGGCAGAAGCTCGTTTATCCCTTGTCCTCAAATCCCTTACCTCAAAGCCTCCCTTGTCCTAACCTCCCTTCCTACTTCTCGTCCTTGTTCCTTATTGAAACTCAGTGAGTATTGTCACGGTTCTCATGTATAATAAGATATGCACTGTTTTGAATGCTTTCTTTTATATTTATGAATGAAAAGAAAATTAGCCTTGTTTCTACTATCTTGCTTCATTATTTGGTGTATCTTTTATTTATGATCACTGTTGTCCAAGTAGACATGAATTTGCTTGAACTGCATTTCCGTCAACTTGATTTACTGCATTATCTTTTTTTTATGTTTAAAGGGAGAAAATTGTTAAAGCATAGGATCACTGATCTGGAACAAGAACAAGAGGGGGGGCCTGGTTGTGTTTGGTTGATGAAAAGGGGGACATGGTGAAAGGGGGAAGAAGTTGAAAAGTTTAAGTTGTCATCATTTAAAAAGGGGAAAATATTATTTTGAGCTCACTTTGAAGTTTTGATAATTTAACAAACTTTAGGATCTAATGAGAGATTAGATCCCAGGAGAGATTGAGAGTTTTTGTACATGAAAAAGATAGTTGTCTAAAGCCTTCAACTTGGAAGTCTGCAACACCTGTTGTAGTTGGTGCTCGTCATTTGCGGAGCAACATACTCTCAGCCAATGAAATGTCTCCAAGAGTTTGTGTCCATCCTATAATATATCCATTCCACATTCACAGAAACTCAAGTTTTTTCCATCAGAAATTTTACAAAGAAAAAACCATCCGATCAAGGAAATATTACTTGTAAAAGCAAGGTACCTGATAGAGTTATCATAGTTCTTAGTTGTTGTTAGGGTTTAATTTCAGCGATTATTCTTGATCTATTCCTATGCTATAAAAGAATTAGAGCAGTTTTAATCTTTGTTAATTCATTCGAGTTTTAGCTAGAGTTAGCTATGTTGAGTTGTTGAAGTATAGATCGACTAGAGCTAGTGGGAAATAGAGTTATTGCTTGGTTTTGTTGAGTAACAGAGTTGTTAATGTGAGGGGGACGGGATTGAAAGTTCAATTCCTAGATTACTATGTCCAAGAAAGCTCAACAGGGACATGGTCTTCCTATATACGCCCTTTAGTAAAATGAATGTAACTCTTTTATTCTAAAATACAAATATAAACTTCTTAAACCATTGGCAACTAGGGTCCAAATGGCTATTATTTCACTCTAGAAATCATTGCCAAACACTCCTATATTGGGAGTCACATACATTATTTTTAGTTTAGGTCATTTTTCACTAGCCATAATTCCTAAATCCTTTATTTTTCCTAAAGTTGTCGTTTGACTCTTAAAAAGGTCCATGTAATCCCCAATTTATTGAAACACACTTTTCAACCTTCCAGCACATGAAACATGGTGGAACATATAATTGAATTAGGACTTAGCAAAAATCTATGAGTTGTAACAACTTTATCATGTGAAATTTTTTGTAGGTATTATAACAATAATGTGTATCCCGAGTCTTATGCTTATTCAACAGATGATGATGTTGGCTCAGGATCGCATGTACACATCAGTTTGTTTAAGAATGGAGAAAATATTTTTATGGCATCTGGTGAGCCAAATAGGTATGGGATGTCCGTGATCGCAGAATCATTCATGGCTGGGATATTAGATCATCTTCGTTCCCTATGTGTATTTACGATGCCCATCTCTAATAGGTAAAAATGTTTCAACTCTTAATGTACTGCGCTCCTTTATGTCATTTCTTTGTGCTTTTGATCTATTTAATTATGTTGATCTTAAAATTAATGAATAATGCACAGTTATGAACGCTTAATACCTAAGGCACGGAATTCATCATTCATTTGCTGGGGGATAGAATGTAAAGAGTTACCTGTAAGAGCTTGTTGCCCTCCTGGAGCTCCAAATGGTAGGGTAACCAATTTTGAAATGAAAACATTTGATGGATCTGCAAACCCTCACTTAGGTCTAGCTTCAATAATTATTGCTGGCATCGATGGCATGCGAAGAAAATTACCAATTACAGGACCAGTAGGTGAGTACCATCTTTTGTTAATAACTTTTTCCATTAAGAAAACATGGATTTATTTTCTTGTTAAACAGAGCCAGAATCTTATGACTTCGATTGGAACAACGATGATATAAAAGTACCAGGGTCTCTTAGATGTGCTATTATTCATATGGATTCAGATAAATGGTTTAATGAAATGTTGGGTAAAGATTTTATATGCACCAGAGGAGGAGTTGCTGGGGTACGTTATCAATTTTAATTTGCTTTCTCTATCATATCACTTTCTATATTTAGAAGTATTCTGGACGGACATTTCAAGGATGGTTTCTTGTTTTACAGGAAGAGATCGGACACGATATCTGTGGTGGAGACGAAAAATACAAGCACATTGTATTTAATTATTAGGTTTTGGCTTATCTATTTGTAACATCACCATGCTCTATAGTGTTCTAATTTTTTTTTTCTTGTATTATATTTTATGTCTGCTTGTCTCATGGACTTGTTTAATTAATTTTTTGTTTCTTACTAGCTTTTTATCTTTGTTCCTCGCTTCTTATAAATGTAAATATAAATAAACTAGAAAAGGGGAAGATCATGATCTATAGGGCTCAATCACCATTTTTTTAAATTAACACTTTTAATTGCGATATATTTTTGTTTCTTAAAAGGATAAAATCAATGAGGTATGCTATATGTTAGAAGATATTTACTATGTATGGCAATAATATTTTTAAAAAACAAAATATAACATTTTTTTGGAATAAAAAAAATATAGCGACACTCCAAAGAACCCATATTCATCTCTATTTGTCCGCCTCTTTCTCTTTCTCTACTTTTTTTTTTTTTTCTTCTTCAAAATTTTCATCCAAATAACTATCTCTAATTTCATATCTTCAGATTGATTTTCCCTATGTTTCACGATCTTCACCCAAAAAGCGGCAAGGAGAAGAATATAAAGATCCACAATTTATACGAAAATTGTGTGCGCAAGCAGAGATCTAAATCTCTCAAATTAAAACGACAAAGATTTAACATTGCTGGCCAATAAAGAGCTCCGAGCTTTGAATTCATTATTTTAGTTTTATGAATTTGTGATTAGTTTGAATTGGTATTACAAATACTTGAAAATAACTCTTGAAGTTTATATCTCAATTTTAAGGGGGATTAGTTAAGTATAGAATTGAGTTTAGGAGAAATATTTGATTAAAGCTAGAAGAAGATGAAGTTTTCAGAATTGTCTCGCAATTGGATTAAAATTGAATAAGAATTTTTTTATAACTATATCGAAATCATGAACAATACAAGTATAATACATATTGCACACATATCACCGTATTAGTGATACCAATAGGAATAATTTACATAACCCACTTATAATATTTTTAAGAGAAAATTTCGCAAATAGACACCATAATAAAATTAATTATGCTCTTCTGCTAGAGTTTGCATATTTATAGGTTGTAGCTATAGTTTAAACTGCTATGGGCGACATCATTTGTATAATTTGCGTTCGTTTGTATAATTCACGTGTATTTGCATAATTGAGCTAATTCTGTAATTATACAATTGTTATATTATACAAATATGATAAAACTAAAAATAAAAAATTTAAACAAATACAACCATATGAACTTTAAACAATTATGCAAACTATATTACACAAATTATATTATACAAAAGTGATACAAAATATATTATACAAATGTAATACCTCAAATTTTGGTTAAGAAAGGAAAAAGGGCTTTTGAGTTGTAGGTTGGTTCTACGGGTTCCAATTTACAGACCCTTCTATGGGCCGTAGATGTCATCCGTATAAAGAGAGGAAAATAATTTTAAAATCAAGTCCTAGTACCTTTTTTACGATTGACTAGTACGATCCATCCAATTATTGTAGATGGGTCTCGTAGGTAGGCCCGTGACTTAGTGAAATTTTAAGGTCAAAAGTTGTTTACTACGGTTGGTGTCTATGGACCGTAGACATGTCTCGTCAAATTCAATCCAAAAAATTTAGGTTTCTGCACTATTCTAAGGTTGAACAGGAAATCTACGGACCGTAGGTCCAAACCGTAGAAGGGCTTCATCAGTTATTTTTCAAGGGCTTTTGGGCCTTTTTATTATCGTTTTAAACCAATACTATGTCGTTTTGTCCATTACCCTAATCCCTATATAAAACTTTTATGTCACGAACGACTCCTCGAGTCATGATAAGACCTACTAAAACCCACTGTAGGTAAGACGACCTGTAACCAAAACGACAAATAGTGAGTACAAGGGTAGAACTAGATAGAAAATACATAAGAAAGGACATAAATAGGAAGCAAACCATAACTGTATACAAAGGAAACCCTCCCAGAACCTAGAAGTCACGAATATAAAGCTGTCTAACAAGATAAATACAAGTCCCAAAAGTGAACCACAACAAGCCGTCTCAAAGGAAAAAGACAAGCTAAAACAATAACCACTGGTAGCTGGTACTAGGACTTGCATCACGAAATAATGCAGAGTGTAGCAGAAGTACCAAAACAAGGTAGTCAGTAGGCATCATAGGCCGACCGAGCAAGAAAGATAAAGAAAATTTAATAAGATGGAATCTAGATACAAACATACGCCAAAATGGACATGAAAAGAAGGCACACGAGCATACCATAAGTAAATCTAAATATAACTAAACTAAAACTAACTAGACCCCCATAAGCCTAGAAGGTACACTCGTGCACAAATTTAAATAAAACCCGAATGGACCCCCATAAGGCTGAGAAGCCTGAGGTCGCCGAAGGCACTCGACGAGTCGCCAAAAATCTTCTTGATCGCCCTTTGCCCGCACCCCTGAATCCTTTTTGCACTGCAACTTTCGGCAGGCTAATCCTTGCTCACCTAATGTTGTCGGCGATTCGCCGAAAGTCCTTCCCATCGCCGACTTGTCAAATCTTTCTGAAATTTTTGAGCCAATCCTTTCGACGAGCCCGACCTAACTCACCAAAGTGATTCGGCGACTCGACGAGTGGATCATCGAGTCTGTCTGGAACTGTGTTTCTGTGTTTTTGATTGAGTTATTTTTAACTTTTTATTTATGTTTTGCAGATATGGTGAGGACAAACATAGACATGCCACCCCAAAAAAGAGTATGGTGTATCACAATCAACGACGGGGGATCAAATCCTCCAAATAGAGGAAGGCAAGAGCCTCCAATCGGAGGTCAAAGAAGGGGAAAGAGGCCCATAGCTGACAGGGTGACTACTGGTTCCTAGGATGCTTTATCTGAGCCTGAGGATGACCAGCCTTTGCAGTCTCGGTAGAATGAGATCCGGGCTAGAGCTCAACCTGACTCAGCCAGAGTCCCTCCAGCTTCCACACCAGCAGACTCAGTGCCAGCTCAGGCACCTCCCGTGACTCCTGTGCCACTAGTCATCCCTCTGCCTAGGATTCTCAACAAATTGAAAGGCGATGGTTTACGAACCATCATTGAGGAGAAGTTGTTATCCACAGACGGCCTGGAGGGCAAATACCAGATGTGAGGGACACCCTCCACTACCATAGGTTTGATCAGTTTACCAAGCCCCGAGGCCCTTACATTCTTTCATGGGTCTGAGAGTTCTATACAACCTACGGTGACTTGGTCCCAAAGAGCAAGAAAAAGGCGAGCGAGTTCAGACCGATGAAGTCTGTTATGGTACGCGGAAAGGAAGTTGAGTGCAATAGTGAGTACATAAACAATGTACTGGGTAGAGTTCTACATTCTACGCACCCTTATGTTGGATTGCCTGTTGCTCAGTTCTTAGATGATTTGAAGGGCTGGCTGGCACCTTTGATTTCCGATACCACCCCGAGGTGGATCGAGGCAGGATCCCCTATTGAGAAGAGGGATTTGAGTATTGCTGTTTGTTTCTAGTTTAGCTTCATTAGAAGCACCATAATGCCATCCCAAAATGAGTCTATTTTGCGCCATCCTAAGGTAGCATGCCTTGGAGCTATCATGTCCCAGAGGAGCAGCGACATGTGACATCTTATTGAGCAGGAGATGGCTATGAGGGCCAAGCAGAGGCAGACTTTCTTACCTTTCCCAGTCTTGATCATAGAGTTATGCCGGTGAGCTGGAGTGCCTCGAGATGATACGAGGGACATTGAGGTGACCCCATCTTCCTCCACTGACATCCGGCGTATTGAGGCCAAGTGTACTAGAGAGGAGGCTGTCAGGAGGAGGGCAGCTCCGGTGGACACATCCCAACATGTGGATATAGATTCGATACCTGCAGAGGCGTCTTTGCCTACTCCGTCCTCCGGGCCTTCAAGTACTTCTGCCCCTTCCTCCTCTTCACATGCTCCAGGCATATCCACTTTCTTCCAGCAGACCAACATCACTCAGGTGATGCTCCTGAAGTTGGGACACCTGACCCATTCAGCTGATGTGAGGGCTACCAGACTTGAGAGAGACATCCCATGGATGATCGAGAGTGCCATTATTGCTGCACTGACTTCCCTCCAGACTTCTAATGACACTCTCACCACGAGAGTTAAGGCTTGTGAGAGCCGGTAGGGAGAGACCTCCGAGGTTACGACTTTGAAAGCCGAAGCTACTGATTTCAGAAAAGACGCAGACTATCTTAAGTCTACTAACTTCACCTTATTACTAGAGGTTGCAGATGATTTGGATGCTCCTGAGACTTCAGAGATTCCTCTGGCTACCACTAACGATGTATACAGGGATGAGGCAGTAGTTGATGAGTCATATACTGAGACTGACGAAGAGCATATAGAGATACGGAAGGAGAAAATATATGGAGACTTGCTATATCTTGAGGAGATGATTGTGCAGTCAGTGATCCAGACATCGTTGACAGACACGTTCATGGCAACTCCTAGTGGAGCAGGTCCTTCTGAGGTGACTCCGAGCACTGATGCCCAAGTTCAGACTGATACACCGGGCACTGATGCCCAGACAAATGGAGCGACTGTTTAAACATGATCCCTTATTTACCTCTCTCTCTGTATTACTTTGCTTTTACATTTGGATATTTTTGTTTGCATTTGAGGACAAATGCCTTTATTTGTGGTGGGGTGAGGCCCACCTTTTGTGTGACATTTTGCGATTGATGTTTTGTGTATATATTTGGGTTTTGAGCTATCATTGTGTTTTTACACTGCTATTGTGGATGGTTGAGCTTGTGGCTCCGTGTTTTTAATTGTAAGCGATTTTTTACCCTTCTAAAAAATTATGCCACCTCTTGTTTGTGTCGAATGTGGTTGTTCTTTTGCAAATTTGAGTATCGGTTTTGATCAATACCGATGACTTGAATAGTGCTCATAATCTAACAAAAATGAATGTGCGGCTATAATGAGACCAAATGAAGTTGCATAGTCAATATGTGAACTATTTGCATCTCATTGTGACTAGCCAAGTATCGAATTGAGTCTCTTGTCATGAACATTGCACCCTAGCAAAAGTGTGGGGTCTTGTTTAACATTGGTGTCAATGCCTTGTGTGATGAGCTTACCGTGAAACATGGATGATGACACCTAGAATTTGCCCCGTTGGTCCGGTTGACTAAGTAAGGCAACCTCTTGAGATGATCTTAGGCAACTTTGAAGAGTGTGAACCAATTTGACATTATACCTCTTTTTGTGGCCTACCTTGTGAGTGTGTGAACCACGCTTGAGCGCCCCTTGATCCTTAACCTTTTCTTGGAAGAAACTTGATGAAAACATAACCTTTCTTGGTCCATTACCCATAATCCTCATGATTTGTGGTCTGTTTGAATAGCCAACTTAGGCCAAAAGCCTAAGTTGGGGGTGTGGTGAAAAGAAAAGGTGAATCAAGAAATGTAAAGAAGTCCCCTTTTGACCCATGGTTTTGAGAAAAATGAAACCCCTCCATATAAAAAAAAAGAGAAAAAGAAGAAAAGAATGAAAAAGAAAAAGAAAGAAAAAGTTGTGGAATAAAGTTGTGAAAATGCAAAAAGAAACGGGGTTTCCAACAGTCCATGGAAGATGAATAAGGGGTGACTTCTGAGCTTGAATTAGAATGATGAAGAAAACGAAAGAAAATGTTGTTCGCACCACATTTTATGAGGATTACAACCATTGAGCCTAATTGACCATACCTTTGCACTCAGCCCCATTACAAGCCTTGAAAAGACCTTTTTGACCTTGAGTTAGCTGAAACAAATGTTGGTTGGAAAATAAGGGCAAACCTATGGGTGAAACCATACATTGTGGTCATCTTTGTTAGTGTGAGCGTTGCATTTGATTCTAGAACTTTAAATTGTTGAACCATTGTGTGTGAATATGGAATCATTCCTTGTGTAAGGGAATTTGATCACCTTTGTTGAGCTTGAACTTGCATTTGAAGCAAGTAATGTGAGCTTGAGATTCTTTGGTAATGGTGAGTCACAACTTGAATCTTTGAGTGCACAATTGATCCCTGCATGAGTAAGTTGAGTCTTTTTGTGTGAATTCATGATTGAATCTTGTGTAGCACTGTTTGAGACATCCTTTTTGAACTGCTGAGCTTGAGAATTTAGTGTCCTCAAATGCATATTTTGTGCCAATAACTGATGTAAATCCTTGAATTTCAGGTATTTGGATTGAGGAACAAAGCATGGACACAAATGAGCAAAAAGGAACAAGGCAGCTGAAAGAACGAAGAAAAAAAGGCCTGAGGATCGCCTAAGCCATTGGGAGAGTCGCCGAATGGCCAATGTCTCGCCTAAAGTTCCAGAGTGCCAAGCCCTGAAGGAGAAAATAAAGTCAGTGAGAGAAAAGAGCAGTCGGTGAGTCACTGAACGGTTCGGCGATGCAGTGCTATATCACTCAAAGTTACAGAACTTGAAGATGCTGAAGGCAAAAGTAGAACGGCGATGAAATTGACCAAAGGGCGGAACGCCGAGTGGATCAACGATCCTAACTTATTGCGCTAAATGGTCCTTCGCAGCACATTTTTGGGTGACTATAAATACATTTTTAAATTCTTAGTTTAGTATCTAACATTCAATAGTTTTTAGTATTATTGAGTTTTAGAAGTTTAGAGCTGAGAACTGAATAGAGAGACAATATTTCCTTAGCTTTGAAGATTTGAAGATTTCCATTTCTAAGAAATTGGAAGTGTGTGTTGAAGATTCTTCATCTTAGACCTTTGTAAAGACAATATTAATCATACCCAGTTGATGGAAACACAATTTTGTAACGATTTTCACCTTTTTATGATGTTTAGCTAAAACCCCAAATCTTGAGGTGTGATTATGTGATTATGGGTTGATTTAACTGCTGGGTATTGTTAATTGATAGTCTAATTGCTGTTTAAAGGTGATTTCGTTTAGTAATTGTGGTTCAATTTAATGGGTTGTTGTTGCAAATATAATCTTAACTTCGTGTTTTTGGGTTTCTCGAGAGAGAAGTTTTAAAACCAAAATACAATCTTAACTTTGAGTTTTTGGGTTGTCATGGTTTCAACTCGAGAGAGTGAACCCTAAACCCTTTTCCACACATTCAGCTTGAGAGAGTGAGTGGACTAAAGCAAATGTTGTGCTTAATTGATGCTTATTGGTGTTCGAGAGAAACCAATTTGATTCGGGGTAAATTGTTCTAGAGAAGGTTCATCCCCACTAAAGTCTAGCTTATTCACTGATTTGCAGTTATTTACCATTATCTGCAATTACCCGATTGTTTACCTTAGCCCATAATCCAATCATATCCCAAGAATCCTGTAACACCCCGTATCCGAAATAGACCAGATTGCAGATTTTTGGTGTTGCAGGAGGCACCCACGGGAACCATCCACAGACCGTAGGAGGACCCATTGTCCGTCCTACAGGTCTGTGGTTCGTGTCACCAACCTCCCCCAGAACTCAGCCCAAAAATTTGACCAAGTATTGACCAACAGCCGGACCTACAGTCCGTAGGTCAGGTCACGGACCGTGGTTGGTGTCCGTGGATCGATGGCCCAAAATCCCAACTTCAGACTTGATTGACAGTTAACCAGCACGGACCGTCAGTCGATCGACGGTCCGTAGGTCTGACCGTAGGTAAGGGTCAACAACAAATTAGCTGAAAATTGTTGATGGGTCAACTTCAGATGGTCATAACTTTTATCACAAAAGGAATTATGTGTCCCATGACATATGATATGATAGATAATTGAATCCTCTTTCCAACGCCACCGAGTTTGCTAAAATCCGACCTCCGAGTAAAACGTTATGCTCGTTTTAGTGAAGCCCTGTCGGGCAGACTCGACCGACAACTCCAATCGACGGACCGTCGATTGAATGACGGCCCGTCAGTCCCGTCCGCCAGTCACTCCGACAGCAATTAAGTCAGGGGTCTTTTGGTCTTTTCCTATTTCGTTTAACCCCTAAGATACGTCGTTTAGACCCTAAATCATGAGGTTTTAGTCAGTTTAAGCCTAGAAACATAACTAGAACTTACCTAAGTCAAATCATTAATCAAACTTGGAAGAATTAGAACGCTAAGAGGAGAAAAGAGGTCAAGAACCTTGTTCAAGAACGCAGCAAGGTTCTATCAGTTCCAGCCCCGAAATTGAAAGATTTCTCCGTGGAATTCGTCACCAGGTATGTGGGATTTCACTAGTGGGCTCCTTTCACCATTAGGTCCCTAGAATTCAGTCAGTTTCTTGATTACATTATTATGAATAGACCTAGAGTTTCTAGAATTAGATCAGATCATCATGAATTGGTTATTAACATGTTCCAAATCAGATTATCATGTTATTACATCGTTTATTGCATGAATTTCAGAACCCTAGCTATGTATTTCTTTAGTTCTTCAATTAAACATGCTAGGTCAGATATTTCAGTATTCAGTTATACATGCCTCAGTTTATGAATGCATCATTATCATATTAATTGTTGCATTCTCAATTTAAATGTTCAGTTCGAGCTATCCAGTATTTACAGAAATTCAGTCATAACCAGTTAACTACTTAGTTCATTGGGAGTAGCATAATACCGAGTTGGACTAGGGTTCAACCTACCCATATAGTCCCAGAACGATGAGCCACGTAGGTGTAAGTCCCCTCTGTGGGCAACAACAGTTTAGTGATCACGCCAACATGCCTCTTTACCTCTGGCAGGGTGTATTGGGTCCTCTCGATGGGGCGTATACATCGGACTCCACATTTAGCTCATGTGGTTTTATGTCGGTTATTAGTAGCTCCCAAAGTTCAATCAGTTTCTATTGCATTGACCATTTATAAGTATATTCAATATTCAGTCTCAACATGTTATAAATTGGTCATTGCATTTAGTTAGCTCAGTATTCAGTATCTATATCACGTTCAGATTATTTCATTGCTTTATTGCTTTGTTCAGTTATATGTTATTTCAGCTTTACTCTATCCTGCATGCTCAGTACCTTTCAAGTAATGACGCATACATGCGCTACATCCTCTCGTGATGTAGGTTCAGGTTCTCAGAATCTAGATCACGCTTAGATCAATTCTCGATCTCCAGTTCAGCAGCATCAGTGGTGAGTCCTCATTCTTCGAGGACAATAGTCATGAGTTTCTTTTCAGTATTTTATTCATAGTTAGATGCAGCTTAGTATTGAGTTAATATCTTCTTTGTATTAAACTCACCAGATTTCATTTATCTCAGTTATAGTATATGGGTATTCCCCATCTTTCCATGTTATTTATGATTTAGCTTCCGCATCAGTTTATTATCTTTAGTATGCTCATGATCATGCCAGCAGGGTTAGCTTGGGATGACTTGTAGTCCTAAGTCCCGTGTCCGCGTCTCGGGGGTAGTCTCGAGGCGTGACAAACTTGGTATGAGAGCCTTAGGTTTAAGTGTCCTTGGATGTCTGAATAGCCACACTAGGTAGAGTCCTTTTCATGGGTGTGTAGTTCGCACCACATCTAATGATGGGGAGGCTACAAAGTGTTTTAGGAAATATTCATTTTCTTGTTACTCTTATCATGCGTAAGGTATGATCTAAATTCTATTCTAACTAGACGTTCTATGTTTCAGTGATTATGCCTCCTCGTAGAGCTTATGACAGGAATGCGAATACCAGGAAGGCAAACGCAGCTCCTCCAGTTCCAGATCAGGAATTTTCAAATGCTGAATTCAAGAATGTTATTCAGATGTTGGCTCAGAGTGTCACTAACCATAATAATCAGTGGGTTCAAGCTCCTGTAAATGCAAATGGTGGATCAACAACAGCGAGGGTCCGTGACTTTGTTAGGATGAATCCTCCTAAGTTCTTAGGATCGCAGACTTGTGAAGATCCCCAGAATTTCTTGGATGAGATCAAGAAGATCTTTGAAGTGATGCAGGTAACTGGGAATGATCGGGTTGAGTTAGAATCTTACCAACTTAAGGATGTAGCTCATATCTGGTATACTCAGTGGAAGGAGAATAGGGGTACAGATGCCGCACCTATTACTTGGGATTGCTTCAGCGAAACCTTTTTGGACAGGTTTTCCCCCATAGAGTTGAGAGAAGCAATGGCCCATGAATTTATGAACTAAAGGCAGGGTAACATGACTCTCCAAGAGTATGGGCTCAAGTTTAATCAACTCTCCAGGTATGGTCCTCACATGGTTGCTGATTCTAGGGATCAGATGAATAAGTTTCTGTATGGAGTGTCAGACTTAGTGAAAACAGAATGTAGGAATGCTATGTTGTTGGGAGACATGAACATCTCTAGACTCATAACTTATGCTCAGTAGGTTGAGGGTGATAAGCTTATGGAACAGGCTAAGGAGACTAAGAAAGCAAGAACAGGTAACTACAACTATTCTCAACAGAAATCGGGTGGTGGAAATTGCTCGCAGTTTCAGCAGAAGTCTTCGACTCCAGTACCTTCATCAGCTAGTGTTCCATCCCCCAGGTTCCATAACGATCAGAAAGGTAGGTAATTAGGCTCTAAGTCTCAGGGTAGTGTTACATGCACAGAAACCTACCCAACTTGCCCGAAATGTAGTAAGAACCATCCGGGTGAGTGCCTTGCAGGTAAGGAAGAATGTTTTTGGTGTGGTCAGTCTGGTCATAGATTGAAGGATTGTCCTTCTAGACAGGGTCAAGGAGGAAATAATGGTAGAGCTCAGTCTACAACTTCAGCAGCACCAGCAGGTCGCCCGACTCAGCAAGGTAACTCATCTGGTACAGGTGGCGGACAGCGCCAAAATAGGTTCTATGCTCTTCAGGCTCGTCAAGATCAGGAAGATTCTCCTGATGTAGTCACTGGTACGTTACGAGTCTTTGATCTTGATGTTTATGCTTTGTTAGATCCAGGGGCTACTTTGTCTTTTGTAACTCCTTACATAGCAGTTCAATTCAGTGTTAGACCAGAAACTCTCTCTGAACCCTTCTCAGTCTCTACTCCAGTCGGTGACCCAGTTATAGCTGGATGGGTATACAAAAATTGCCCTGTCACAGTTTCTCAGAAAGTCACCTCAGCAGATCTTATAGAGTTAGAAATGGTAGACTTCGATGTTATTCTAGGCATGGATTGGTTACATTCCTGTTATGCCTCAGTCGATTGTAGAACTAGGATTGTTCGTTTTCAGTTTCCAGACGAACCAATCCTAGAATG
>JAJOOO010008268.1:0-89162 GCA_029582685.1 Solanum piurae | reverse complement strand
TAGGTTAAAAATACCCTTCCGTTTATCTTTTGGTTCATTTTTACCCTTAAAAACTAACCGCCCTTTTTTTTAGTTATTATTATTATTGTTATTTATTACATGGTATATTCCTATTGGACAAAATCAAATACCCAATCCTTCAATTTTTTTCAACTTGCCCCGACACATATCCACAAGGCCATGACCCAAATCCAACTAAAAGACCATCAAAAGAAATAAAAAATACCATCTCCCTTCCTCGTTAATGTTCTTACATTTTCGAACTAAGTATAATCAGCAACAAGTTTCATTATAATGTACGTTAATGAAGTAAATTGGGACCAAATTTATTTTCGTTTTTTGACCGATTTTGGTGTTGTTTATTATCAAATTTTGATTCAATTTTTTTTAATCTCATTTAACTTGTTTTTTGCTGTTGTGTATTTTATTTTATTTTTACAGTTTTGGTGTTGTTTTTTTTGTTGAATTTAGTTGTTGTTAGGTGCAGCTTTGAAGCTGTTTTGTTCCAAGCTTTGTGCTTTTTTTGATAGTTTTTTTGCTACAATTATGGGGAAGACATTAATGAGTTACCAGGAAGAAAAAAGAGGTTATTAGGTTTTAAGGAAGAAAGAAACATATTTTTTTGTTGAGTTTGGGTCATGGGTTGGGTGGGTTAAAAAAATTGATGGGTTGGGACTTGATTTTATCCAATAGGAAGACGCCACATAATAATAATAAAAAATTATAATAATTTAAAAGAAGGTTGTTAATGTTAAGGGTAAAAATGAACCCAAAAAGTATACTGAAGGGTATTTTTAACCCAATACATAAACGAGGGGTATATTTGAACCTTTTCAGATAGATGAAGGGTATTTTTGGCCCTTTTCCGTAAAATTTATTATAGGGGCTTACGCTTTTAACATAATCTTTTTTTTTTGTTAGAAGTTCAAATTTGAAACCTTTAATTAATAAAGATCAAAGGTGGTGTAATACAACTCATGGTGGTATAATTTTAGGAGCCTATTCAATTCATTTCATAGTCCTTATTTATTTTGTTGTCCTCTTGCTCTTTATTCTAGAATAGTATTATTGAGAAAAAAGATTTTTTAAGACAACAAAAAAAAAAAAGAATAAGAGAAGTAGTATTTTTCAATGTAAATTTTTTAACTTTCTAGTGAATTGTAATTTCTAATAGGTTGGATATGGTAGATATGAGAGAAGTAGAGGTGAACCGAAGAAGTATTGATAAGAGATGATTAGAAAAGACATGACACGTTTATCGTTCACCGAAGATATGAGCCTAAAAATGAGAATATCGAGGTCAAGAATAGATTATTAATTTTAGATATCCTTAAGAGTAGATTAAGGAAAACTATAGTAGAATGAAACTTAATTGCAACTTAAAAGGAGACGGAGACATCCTATTAAAGGAAATGTTAGAATTTAAATCAAGTTAACAAATGTTGACAAGAGATAATGAGATCAATAAGAGATAGAAAAACTATTTTGACAAATTATTCAACTCAAACAAGGAGAATAATGTTTTTTTAGATTTCCGCATGTCAATAGAAACTTTAGATGCACTTGTAGAATTGGATCGATATAGATAAATGATATTATGAAAAATATAAAAATTAGAGAAGCTTGTGGTCCTGATATTATATATCCTTATAAATATTTGGAAGTTTCTTGGAGGTATAGGAATATAATGAAATGACAAACCAAGTTATATATTAAATGATATAGTAGTATTAAGAAGTGGTAGAATGTTTGATGAGTGAAGAAAGAGTATCTTGAGTTTGATTTATAAGAACAAATGAGTTATTCAAAGTTATGTGAACTATCATGATATTAAATTTGTGAGTCATATGATTAAAATCTAGGAAAAAGTGATGGAATGTAGACATAAAAACAAGACAAAAGTGAAAGAGAACCAATAAGAGTATCACATGTAAATGTTAAGATAGATGTGTGCACATAAAGTAGAGATACCATGCGCAAATATCGCTCTAATGATTTGGACATGCTCTGCCGACCTTTAGATGCACTAATTTGTAAGTGTGAAACTATGAAAAGTGAAAGTGTTACAAGAGAATTTGATAGACTTAAAGATCAAATAAAAGAAAGTTATCTAGAAAGACCAATAAATCTCTTGAATTAATGTAAGATAATGATCCATATAATAAATAATATCTACTAGTGGAGGATAGATTTCAAAGTTGCTATGATCCATAGTTATGAGTTTGAGTCAAATTTGTGAAAGCAGTCATCAATGCTTGTATTAGAGTAACCTGAATACATCACATCTCTTGGAGTGCAGTTTTTTTCGAATCCTACTAACACGAAATGTTTTGTACTCCAATCAAATTATCATTCATTATTTCTCTTATATGTATTACTCTCTTTTTATAACTTTGTAAAGATATAAAATGAACTTAAATGAAAACAATATGAGAAATTGTATTTACTGTTTTAGTTTATTTGAAATTGAGGCCTAGATATTATCATTGCAAAAATCCATAATCCCATTTATGTAACGTGGGCAAGATGTCACGTCCCTCTCTTTGGTGATAGCTACTAATTTTGCAAAGGAGGGAACATTACAATATGTCAATCACACTTAAATGCTTTATTTGTTCAATATAAATTTAATGGCTCTCTCAATATCCTTCCAATTGCATTATCTTTGCTAGGTCCCATCACTTCTCAATTTTCTTGTTCAATTTAAGTTATATTTTCTTGTCTTAATTTTATGTGATGTAGAATTTTTTTTTGAAATTTGTGGTCTAGTGATTTACTCATTTCCGTTACAAGAATGAAATGATGCTCTATTTTGACTCGAGTTCAAGACTCCTTACAATTCGCACTAATAGCAACACTGAGTGGTCGGAGATTGATTGAAAAAGCAGGTCCGGCCAACTCTCTCCCCTAACCACCTATCTAGTCATGTTCGTAGCTCGATGAAGGTCAAAACTGTAGTCCGACCAAAAAACAGTAGTCGTCTGTATCAAGTGATATATGATCATCACCCACAAGATTCAATTTTTTTAATCTTCTTAAATTTTGTGTCAAGTCAAAATAGAACAAATAAAGTTAAACAACTAAAGTAATAATTTTGATGTTGTAAAGGGTCACTATCAACAAAGCAAGAAGTTTAAATCATGCTATTTTCAACTCTTAATCAAACAGTTACCAACTGGTATCTAACAAGTTGAACAGAAAAAAAAATCTTTAGACAACAAACATCAAGTGGGACACAATAGTAGGAGACAGGAGAAAAAAATGATGAAATTAATAAAGAGAAAAATAAAAATTGAATTAGGTCAATTCTGGCCGGAAGGAAAAAGTAAAACAGCCATGAAACAATGTAGTGAGATGAACGAGATTTCTTTATCCTTAATCAAAGTTCAATTTATAAAAAAAAGAGAAGTTTGTGGTAAAGTTTCTTTCTTATTTTTATGTTATTTTATATAACGTGAATTTAGATTAATCAACCATTTGAACTTTTAATGTTAGATGGTTATTAAAAGGAGAAAAAGGTAAAAGAGTTTTTGGATTGATGATTTTGTGCTTTGTGGGCTGTACACAAGAGGCAGCAGGTGCAGCATAAAGAGAAAAAGAGGTGGCAGTAATATATTGATGAGGTCACAAAGGCTTTTAATCTAGCAGTGGGGCATCAAGGGCTCTTACCTTTAATAAGTATGTGTGAGAATTTTTTTTGGGTTCAATATTCACATTAAAATTGATTGATTTGAATTTGTTGGAGAAAACATATTTTATCAAAAAAAAATTTATAACTAAAGTTCAAGTCTGAAATTTCTAATTTAGGTACGAGCAATCTTAGACACTACACTACATTGTTTGATGTAGAGTATGTGTGAGAATTGAGAATGAGTAAAGTAATATAATACACAAAAGCTTTTTGTTCGAAGCGTATAATAAGAACACTTTATCATGTATTAAAGTGCTGAACTGATACATATTGTTATTCAAATATATAAATAAAATTTAGTGATGAAATTAAGGGCTATTGATATATTGTATCTATTTTAACTTTTTATTTGGTCATATTTGTTTTGTCATCATATTTCTTAAAACATAATGCATTTACTTCTTGTGAGAAACTTTTATAAAAAACATTACTTGAACTCTCATCTTCAAAATTTAACACGCATTATCCAAAATTGAATGATTATCTAAGTTTCTAACTTCTTAATTAGAGATCTCAAATCTGAATACTATAAAAAAACGTACGTAAATTCAAATTAATCTGATCAATAAATTTTCAAATATCAATACACAAAGCAAACATCAAGGTCTCTTATATACATCAACAACACCCTTCCTTATTCATTCTTGTCTTGTCCCTGTCTCTGTCTCTGTCTCTGTCTCTTAGGCCTTCTTCATTATTTTCAAAGTTAACTTTTGTTTATTAGTACTATTACTAGCAAAAAAATTGTATTTCTCATTAGAGTTATGCTGTTTTAGCCAAGTACAAATTACAGAAATTCATAGAAAGTTGACATAAAAAAATCTGTTAAAAAGAAAAACAGAATGGGTTAGGCTAGCTATTCTTGTTTTTTCTTGATTTTTTTTTTAGCAACACAAAGCTGGATCCTCATAAGAAGAACAAGAAGAGTCATCATTATCAAAATGTAGAAGAAGATGAAGAGGAAAAAGAAAAAAATCAAGAAGAGGTTTTTCAATTTCAACAACCTTTTTCTCATCATGATCATTTTATGTATCAAGATTTAGATAACATCAAACAACAAGCTCAATCCAAGAAACGTTCGTATGTTCCTCGTCCTTCTTCTTGCTCGAAGCAAAAAGTGGGAACATCGTCAAGATTTGGTGGTGGAGAGATTGTTGAAGTACAAGGTGGTCATATCATAAGGTCAATTGGTCGAAAAGACAGACACAGCAAGGTGTGTACAGCTAAAGGTCCAAGGGACCGGCGTGTGCGCCTTGCTGCTCATACAGCTATTCAATTTTATGATGTACAAGATCGACTTGGCTATGACAGGCCAAGTAAAGCTGTGGATTGGCTTATTAAAAAGGCTAAAGCTTCTATAGATGAGCTAGCTGAATTACCCCCTTGGAAACCAACCACTGGTGTTACAAGCTTTGATCAAGAAAAAGATGTTAAAGACGATGACAATAATGGTCATTTTGTTGGGACAACTAGTAAAAGTGCAATGATAATGTTAGGCCAGAACAATAGTGCTAGCTCAAGTGGTGAAAATGCAAATGCAAATGGAAGTTTTTTGCCTCATTCTTTAGATTCTGATGCCATTTCTGATACTATTAAGTCTTTTTTCCCTATGGGTGGTGGTTCAACTGAAGGTAATTCTTCAGCTATGCATTTCCAGAGTTTTCAAGAACACAATTTGATGTCAAGAACAAGTAGCCAAAGCCAAGATTTGAAGCTCTCTTTACAGTCTTTTCAAGATCCTGTTTTGCTTCATAATCACCAAATAGAACAATCACAAGCTCAGTTTCAAGCATCAAATTTCTTTACTGGAAGCACCCCGCTTATTGGATTTGATGCTTCAGTCTGGCCTCAACCTCAGACTCAGCACCAGCAGCAGCCAGTGGAACTCGGTCGATTGGCTGCTGCTCGTGGTGCCGGTGGATACACCGGCATGGCTTTTGGTGGCGGGGCAATTGCTGGAGCAAATAGTTACTTGTTTAACTCTCAGCCTGCCCCGCCACTACTACAACAGTTGTTCAGCCAAAATCAGTTTTTGTCTCAGAGGGGACCCCTTCAGTCCAGTTACTCACCTTCGATTCGTGCATGGATAGATCCATCAGCGATTGCTATTGCCACAGCTGATCCAATTCATCACCACCAACACCAACACCATGTATTGCCTATGTATTCAACAGCCGTTTCTGGTATTGGATTCGCCTCAGAAGTAGGCGGATTCTCTGGCTTTCGCATTCCTACACGAATCCAAGGTGAAATAGAGGAGCATGATGGTACTTCCGACAAACCATCCTCTGATTCTCGCCATTGAATTAGCTCGACAACATACTCTCCCTTGATTGCCTGACAGGTAAATCACTTCATCATTTCAAATTCCATTTCATTCTACCAGCATTCTTGAAAGGTTGTTTACTGTTACATTGAGCTTCATTTTCAGGAACAAGTACTATACATCAAGATGGAAATGGGAAAGGACAAGTCAGAGAAAAGGCAATAATTCATTTATCGAGTCTGATTCAGTGACAGTGCACCGCGGAAGAAGAATCCTGAGCATAGTTTCAGGTTCTTTTTAAGATTAAATCGCGGTGTAATATTCATGTATAAGTGTGATTTTTCTACCTCAACTGTTAATTTAGGATTGCTCATGTATTTCTGTTGCCAAGTTGTTGTTGTTTGCTTATTATCTTCAGTTCATTAGAACAAGTAATTTTCTCTTGAATGTTTCTATTAAATCTTGAATGCCAATACTTGTCAACCTGATTGCTTTGGTATACATTTAAGTTGATTGTGCGTGCTTATGGATGAATGGAACGACTATGTTGCTCAGACTCTTCGTATCAGATCCTTTAAAAGTCCGCTACTTTTAGTGGATTAGCACTCATTCATCGATATTTTTGAAGAGTCTTGAGCAATATCAGGACAAAACTTTCTTTCTTTCTTTTGATTGATTGATTGACAACATTCTAACTGAAATAGTTCATGTTTCAATGACTTCTTTAAGTCCTCTAAAAGGAACTGAAAGTTACCTTAAATCTTTTAACATCCCTATCACTGCATTGCATGGAGTTTTGTGAGAGCATTAAAAGTGTAAAGTCATTTTCTATGAACAGTTAAAAGTAATTAAGGTGTAGTTTTACAAGACTGTCTTATAGCTAGCTTCTTCTTTAAATTTCTTATTTAAGTAACTTATTCTCTTAACCATAAACTGAAATGTTTTCCCACCTCATACTTGCAAAGTCTACATATTTGTTGTGCAATCCATGTGCCCTTACTTCCTCCAAATTTGATGTGTAAGTTGAACAAGTAGACACATACGTCATATGTGGTGTTCTACGCATAGCAGTTTGTTTGAAATATACTCGAATTGATTTATATATGTCACATAAGATATGTGTGTTTACTTATTCAACTTTATACGAGTTGTTGGAGAGTATAAATATCAGTTAAAATTAAATACAAAATATGTGGAATGATAATTCTCTAGCTGTCAATTGGAAAACTTTATGATGTGAATTATTATGTCATGGAAAATAGAGGGTCTTATTTTGCATCAATTTGTAACAGCAACATGTCCTCCAATTCTTCAATAGTGGGGTCAGCCACTGCACGTGGATAGAAGGTTGTAGTAGATCAGCTAAGTGTGTGGCCTAGTGTCAGTTAATATCTAGTAGAGACAAAAACAAAATACAGGCAATAAATTCCTTCTTATTTACTTTTAAAAATTTGGTAGATAAAGATCTTTAATATCCTTAATAAAGTTTAATAGTATTTGTGTTGTTAGGAGATATGGCATGTATGAGATAAATTAGTCGAGATCATCGAACACCATTAAATAGAGTTATTTGATATATGTGTTATGAAGAGATATTGGTATCAAGTAAATTAATCGAGATCAATGCAAATTGACTCAAACATCAATAAAAAGAGTTATTCGATATTTATGTTATTAGGAGGTTGTATGTATCAGATAAATTAATCGAGGTTATCGAACATCAGTAAATATAGAGTTATTCGATATATATGATATTAGGATATATCAGTATCAATAAATAGAGTTACTCGATATTTGTGTTAATTGGTGGTAGAATTAAGTGGGGCTAGCTAAAATTGAAAGAGAATGAGAGAGTGAAGGAATGCAATCAATTTCTTTTAAAAAAGAGAAACATAAGTTTTTATAGTGAAGAAACTAGAGAGGCAGATACCACAAAAAGCATGGTACTTTGCAATGAATTTTTTTTTGTGGCCCTTTATTATACTGCACAGCTCATTAGTGTCATAAAAAATCTGTCTAGCTGTATGTCATGCCTCTTTATTTTTATTTTTATTTGTTATTGTTTGTCTCTTCACAGGAAAAATTAAATTCACTTAGAACTCATGACTTCTATCAAGATAGTGACCATTGCTTAATGGTTGTTGTCTCTTATTTATGATGATTGATGAGTTACTCCGTCCGTTTCATATTAGTTGATTACTTTATATTTTGCATGGTGTTTAAGTAATCATAATTAAAATATTTCTTGAAAATTTTATAAATAGATATGAACACTTTCAAAAAGAATTAATTGCAATAGTAATATAAAAAAAATTAATTAATGTTTTGTTGATTTAATAACATAGACAACTAATATGGAACAATTTATTTTTAGTATAATGATCAACTAGTATGGGACGGAGGCATTACTATTCATAAGGCAAGAATGATGATTATAACTATACTAGTATCTAGGAACGTGCGTCGCACGTTTATCCCAAACTATAATATATTGATTACATCTTTTGCATAATCAACAAATTTTAAAAGTTCATAAACTGACATTGTGCAACATAAGAGATTTGGCAGGAAAAAATAAGAGATTCTTACCAAACAAATATAATGAATCATCTAACTTATCACATATAATTCTTACCATATGATTATGATGCCACTAAAATTGAGAGAGGAAACAAATGACAAACATAAATATAATTACATATGATAATACATAGATGAAGAGGGAATCAAATAAAAGAAGAGCCCTTCTTTGAAATCAACAATTGAACATGCACTACAATTTTATGATTTATCTAATATTGTCCAATGTCTTAATTTATAATTTACAAAGATCAATTTTTCCCTTCATTCAATATGAGAAAATGAAAAGACAATAGTTTTATTTTAATCTTTAGGAATAAAGGGTCTTGAAGTCATGATTTTTTCATTTTCTTCTTTGTTAATGCTTTTCTCATTTAATTGCATTTAAAAGTTGATTCAACTTTCAGCTTAACACCTTCCAACTTTTAGTATTTAGTATAATATTATTTAATAATGTAATTAATTAAATATTTTATTTAGTGTATGGGTAAAATGGTAATTCAACTTTGCAAGTTGGAACTTTCCACTTTTAATAATATATGATATGATGATGATATGATATGATATATTCTTGAGAATTGAAATTTGTATTGTTTTAGTGTTAAATCTTGAGCATGATTAACTTAGATTTCTAATATAGTTATGAGAAATTTCATGTATACCAATAGTTCCACACCTAATTACGAAACATAGCGATAATTTGTGTATTTATAAACTGTACGTATTACATTGTAATTGTGCATAAGTGAAATACATTGTATGTGTGCACATAATAATAGTAAAATGTATTGTATTAATGTGTATACAATATTTCTATAGCAGAATACATTGTATATGCATGCGTAACAATAAAGAAATACATTATCCGCATATGTCTTATCTATGTCTAATTGTATTTGTGTGTATCTGCTATAAAAGTCTCAAACTATCGTTATATTATGAAAAAAATTGAACTACCTATTTGGATAAATATAGGGACTTAGTTTGATATGTCATGTAATTTTTCATATTGATTGAATATTTGTTGTTTAACCATTCAACATCTAAAGTCCACTAGTCTGACTAATTTAGATTTGTGTTGAGTAGACTCACTACCGAGAATAAAGACCAAATCTAGGATTTTAATTTGATGTGTTCAACCATTTATTTTATTTTATTACTAGACCATTATAATTCTGAGACTATATGAGTTCAAAAGGTAATAGAGTAGTATTGTATAAAATTTAGTGATTCTGCACATATATCTGCATTTTGTGTTGAAAATGTTGGGTTCGATTGAATATGCTAGCTATGTTCTCCATCTCACTTGAAAACGCTCTTATTAAAAGGTTATTTTTATGACTCTGATTCAAGATCTATAATTAAGAATAGTTGAATCATAACTATATTACATACCCCGATGTTTGAAACTGAGGGGAGAAAGAAAAGGATTCGATTAAACATATATGTCGTATGATAGGTGTCCATGACTAGACACTCAAACCCCAGTGAAAAATGCTACTTGATTGATCCTGTCAGTAATCATATGCTTCAAGTATAGCTAGTGATATAATTTTTCAACATGAAAGCAACACAAATATTATACTCAAAAGTATTGTCTTTGGGAGGACAATTTTTCTCTTCATATAGCAATAAAATATAATTAAAGTACTAAGATTATTATAGTGCAAGTGCTTGGGATGTCATCTATTTGTTGGTATCAAAATGGACAATATTTGAGAAATTGTAATGCTTGTATAATGGAGTCATCACCAATATGAATAGTCACATAAAAACAGCATAAAACAAAAAATTACATAAAACAAAGTTTCCATCACCACACTAAAATATACAAAGCCAAATTAATAATAAACATGTCAATCAACCAAAAAAAAGTATAGATATTCAAGTACTAATAAGTAGGTTGAGTTTGCCAATCAAATATTAGCCTCTTGAGAAACTTGATTTTCATTAGTAGTGATGGACAACTTTCTTCCTCTTGTAGATTCTTTTCCATTTGAAATGGATGGATTTTTAATTGACACAACTAGTTTCATAGGTCCCAAGTTTGTAGCTTTACTAGTTATCTTGGCAACTTGTTGAGAGTGAGAGATTTTTGGAACAATAGGGTTTGTTTGAACTCTAGTCTCCCATGGTCGAACCGCGATCCAACGTTCCATCCAACTCCAACCCCAACTCTCCTTGCCAAGATCATAATATGCTTGTCCAAAATATTGATTCGAATTGGCTCTCCACTGAAACATGTATAATATTGAAATCAAAATGATCAGATATTATGCAGAAACAACTCAAATATTAGATAATGATGATAGATCATGAGAGAAATATACTAAAGGGAAAGACAAATTTAATGTGTTTCAGTCAATTAACCTACAACCAGAAGATGATCAATTATTCACTATATATCTTTTAAATAATATGAAAGACAATATAAGAGAATACCCTCATAAAATTCATTCTCAAAGAGTTCACACAAGTGAAGGCTAAAATTAAAGGGGGGTCATAGCTAACTTGCCTGATGAGAAAATGCATATGCCATTGCCCTCTCCCTCTTAATTGCAGCTTCTTCTCTTTGTTGTAATTTCTGTAGTATTTCTTCTATGGTTTCAGCACTACTACTCCATTCCACCTATTTATCAAATCAAAATTGAGTGATCATCTAAGTGACGTTGGCGTAGTCATAAACAGTTAAAGACAATCAGTTAAACACTCTTCATTAGGAAATTTATTATATACACATGTCAAAGTAAAATTTACATATATTATACATTGAAAATTCTTTAACGGAATTTTTGACTTTGTCACTACTAACTATCTCCAAAGCAACTACTTAACTTCTTATTGAGACATCATATGAGTCAATGTTCTTCAGTCGATCTGAATTGAATTTTTAGTTTGTTTGGCTAAACTTTTAAAATCAGCTTATACAAATATTTTTTGGCGAGAAAAAATTTGTGTTGGAGTAATAAATTTAAAAAGTTTTTATGAGCAACAATTAGTGTTTGGTTAAGTTTTAAAAAAAATATTTGTAAATATATTTTTCTCAAAAGTGTTTTTCAATAATATACAAAAATTTATAAAAGTTCACTAATCAACAATAGTATTTAAAATAACTAATTAGTTAACTTCTAAAATATACATAATTTTAAAATCATGACTCCACAACTTCAGGAAAAATCATGTGCATATATATATATCTATCTTGAGAAACTAACAGAAATTGAAATATAATTAACACTGTACCCATGAGGAGCATAGGAGTGCAAGTGTATTGCTGGTACGCCAAAGGAACTACATGCATGACTTGGGTCCGAATTCAGCTAGAGCCTTATTTCATTGTTATTATTTTAAGTTTATCTTAAAACTCATATTTGAACTAAGATAATACCGATGCATCCGAGGTCTTTAAATTTTGAATTCGTCTCTGATATCGTATACTAAACGCAAACTTAACTTGCAATCCACATGATGATACCCTAAGAATGTGATAACTTATTGGTTGTTGTAATAAATGGGATAGGCCAGGGGGGTATGGTTGTGTTGTGAACAAGACAATATGTAGGAGTGGGAAGTGAAAGGGAGGTTATTATAACAAGACAAATTTTGATCAATAGATGGGATGTGTGGGAGATGACAGAAAATTCAGTAGCATAATTGAGAAACATAGCTTCATCATTTTATTTATTAGAAATACCTATTGGGTCAGGTCTATTCATAAGTGATGATACTCAATTTATTAGGCTCATTAGTTTGTCTTTCTCTTAAACCCTATCGATAACATATAAATACATCATTATAGATACTGAAAAATATAATTTTTCCATCGTAATATGATGACTAGGGTTTGTATAACTTAAAAGATATTTAGATTGTGGACACATGAAATTTATCTGCTTCGTGAAAAAATTCGACAATTGATAATTTAAGTTATGATTGGTGCAGATTCTCTCTAATCCCTAGAAAAAATTAATCTCTAAAAAAATGGATAAATTTTGAATAGAATGAATTGAAGTCGGGTTGTTATTTGATGTATTATTTAACGGTTGAAATTTTTTCATCTTTAATCAAATATTTTCAGATTTAAACAATGAAAACAAAAAACTTTCTGATAATAACCCCTTGATGGGATGTAAACTAAAATTAATCAAACCAATAAATTTCAAATATTGCTTAATTAAATATATGTGCCTCTTGAAAAAACAAAATAGCTTAACAAATATCTCCCTAATTAACAATGATAATATGAAAAAGGAAAAAGAAGTAGGCCAATAAGAAACAAGAGAAACCAGGTAAGCTTAATAGAAACAGCCACATAATTCAAAAAAAAAAGTGATTGATATAGCCTATAGGCATATCAATTATTGTAAGGATGTTAATTATTTTGTTGGTTGTTGTCTTTTCATGCCTTAAATGGGCAATTATTTAAGTTAAAATTTTGAACATTCTTTTGCAAAAGGTGGCAAGACAAAATTGAAGTTGAACAAGTCTTTAGTATTATAAGGTGTTTTTTCATGAAACAATTAAGTTTAATTTAACTCACAAGTCACAAATCTTCTAAAAAAGCTATTAAACACTTTATAGTTTTTCCCCCCACAAAATGAAGGTGGTATATAATTATTTGTTAAGTACAAGCATGATTAATAAAGGAACTTTTAATAAATGTTATTCTCTCTACACTTTAATAATATTATATTCAACATGATTTTATAAGTGGAGTATGAGAAGGATGTGGTGTACAGAGACCTTATCCTTCTGAATGTAAAGAAGTTGTTTTCGATCGACCAATGGTTTAATAAGAATGATTTCAAAAACAGATTTAACAGATACAAAAGTAAAATATTACGCTCTATACTTTATTTAGGAAAAAATATTTGCAAAATACCCGGCAGGTAAGCAAATTGTATACCTTCCGTGTATATAAACAATATGATTTAGTTATTTTTATTGTTGAAGTATACAAAATGTGAATTGTATACCCCAGAGATATACCCCACGCCACATGAAAACTTTTGGGGTGGAGTTAAGCCCAAAATTTATATCTTCATATGGTATCATAGTAGAATGGGATCCAGCCCAATTAATGTTTAACAATGATGGGGCCCTTAGTTTAAATTGCTCATGCACCAGATGTTCAGTCTTAGGCGTGAGATGAGGTGTTGAAGAGTCACACGTTAGATGAAAAAGGGATGGATGGTATTTTTATTAGGACTTGAACAATTCTTAGGTCTTAGGACTAGCTTTTTGGAATTTTTTGTTTGTTTGTTTGTTGCATGTAGATTGATTCCTCAGTTTAATTTGAATCTATAAACTCTTGGTCATACGACAATAACTTTAACTGTTACCTCAAGCTCGTGAAGCTTAGCCTCAAGTTTTTGTTGATTTTGAATTTTCTTCTGTTTATTGTGGCCTTGAGTCACCATATTGAGTCGTCTTGCTCTAATCTCTGATTGTATTTTGCTCCAACAATGTATTTGCTTCAAAGTCCCTGATATTTGGTTATTTACACTTAACCCTTCAATTACACCTTGAAATCTCACTGCACCCCTAACGCGCCTTAGAGCTTTTCTTGCCTACACAATTAATTGCACTTCACATTAAAATTAAATATTCAAAAATTGTACGAAAAATACTGCACTAGGCCAGCACCCAACGACATAGTCTGTTGGCCTAGACCTGCAGTCGTGGGGTAACATTGCACTATGTGGGATGGAAGTATGTCATAAAGGCATATTATGAAAGATGCACCTATACATCTTATTAATCAAAATTTGTATAGTATGACTCTCATAAAATGAAACGTGACAATTATTTTGAAACAAACGGATTATATAAAGAATAGTTACCAAATGAGCTCTGAAGGCAGTCTGAATTTTAGTGGCAGCAGTGTTGTGAGTAAATTTAGTCTTACGAGTAATCTTTTTTGAAGATGAAGTTCCATTTGAATAATGAGCACTAGGAGCTTGTACTTCTCCATTTGGCTCATCAGATGTACTAGTACTTGTTACCTGCAAATTAAATGTCAAATATATCAATCTAACTTTTATTTTTGTGAAAATTTGTTCGATACATATACATAGTATACTGGGAAGTCCTACATTGGAGGTAAAGTGCTCCCTAACAAAGAAGATTACGTACTCAGGGGGGACTCTAACTCGAGATCTCTGATTAAGAATGAAGGAGCACTAATCACTCCATCACAACCCTTGTTAGCTAATTTCTTTGTATGTTTATCTATTCATATGTAGGTTTTTCTTAGTGAAAAAACTTGGTTCTTTATCATAGTAACGATAGGCTGGTAATGATATATCAACATTCTTTTTATTCCTACAGGGGAGGGGGTAAAAATATTTCTAAACTATTCAAAATAGGTCAATTTTAATCCTCTATTATGTTTTGGTTCAAAAATACAATCGACATTAGACAACTAGTTTTAAAATGTCATCCAACTAGGCAAGTAGTTCAAAAATACTTTCTCTACTAACGATTATTCCGAAATAAGGAGAAATAAATCAATTTTACCCTTGAACTACTCAAAATCGAGATAATTTTGCTAGTGTTTTTTAAAAGTGCAGGGAAGTGAATAGAGAGAAATGTAGGTACCTTGAGCTGTTTGGATTTTCTTCTTTTGTTCCTCTTTAGCCCAATAATTGTTTTCAAGCAAAAACCCATAGTATATAATATTGAATGATCAAAATTCAGAATATAACATATAGTTTCATACCTCAGAACTTATAATAAGCATATCATAAAGATCTTTGGTTGAGTTCAAGTTTTTTAATTCTCAATTTTTTTGTGGTGAAATTGAAATAAATTAGAAAGGAGGTAGGTGATCTTTTCTTTTCTTCAATTTATTTTTTTATATATATTTTCTAAAAAAAAAGATATGGAGTAGAAAGAAATGTAAATGTACTACTTTTGTCACTCAAAAACTACATGCCAACTAGAAAGTTGAGTAGTCAATTTTTTAGGAGGTTGCTTCATTTTATTCACAATGTTGGTGGCTTTGCTCTATTCAATTTCAATAAAAAAAAATCAACGTCTTACCTCCACACCAATAAATTAATTAAAAGAAATTTAACTCATCTATTGCTCCTTCCATCTCAGTTTAGGTAACGGTGTTTGAATATGTGGATAATACAAAATATAAATATAGACGTAGATTCATGATTTGAACTTGAAAACTTTTTTAGTTCAGAACTTTAAGATATCGATCTCAAATGCTAGAATTAGGTTTAAAATTTAATGAAAACTTTAATATGTATGTATGATTTGAATTGGAGGCTACCTACCTCTTCACCGCTAAATAAGAACAAAAGAAACCTACCTCTTCACCGCTAAATAAGAACAAAAGAAAGACTTACGAAACTTGTAACGTAAAACAAAATTGTATATTTTGGTCCTGGCGGGGCTCGAACCCGCGACCTTCGGCTCATAAGACCAACGCTCTAACCAACTGAGCTACAGGACCTTATATGCTCTCATAGAGTCATAAAAGTTATTAATTTTATAAAATTAAGAATATCACACATGGAGGTAATCAATTTTTAATCTTAGCCAAAATACGTCAATAATTATTATGTGTATTTTATTTCTTAACACGTGGTAACAGCAGTTGACATCTCATCAGTCAAGTTCTTCGAAATGTGAGAGTACAAATAACTAGCTATTATAAAAGTTGATCCTAGACTTAACTGTTAGTAATTGTTATCATAAAATAAAAAGTGGTATATCGAAACATGTGGTAACTTCGGAGAACACAATTGCTAGTTATTACAAAAATTAATCGAGACGACTTAGCTGTCAATTGTTATCATAGAATAAAAGGTCGTATTTTCGCTATTTGATTTTAAAATTTTAGAAATTATATTGGTTCACTTTTTTCTGCCAAAAAAGGATTTGGGTAACTCCATTGATAGCACAAGTGAATATTAGTGTTTGGACTAAAAGATATCTATCGAAAGAGATTATTAAACGTATTATTTTAATTGTATCATTCTTTTCGAAGAAGATCATACAACAAGAAAGGTTAATTCATGTCAATTCAAAAATATTAGAAAAATAATTAGATAATCTTGTTAATTACTACCCTAGCCAGTTGTTGACTTGTTGTTATGTCATATCCAACTAAATTTCTTTCTAGTTGTTTTTTTTAAAAAAAAAAAACTAACCTTCCTTGAAAATATTCTAAGCACTACCAAAGATGAAGAAGATAAGTTTGCTAATAATCTCACTATTTCAATTTATTTGTCTGTTTTTAATTTAATATAGTTAAAATTTATAAAAGTAAAAAGGATTTTTGAATTTTATATTCATAAACTAAAGATACGTAGAATGTATTAAAAAATCTTTTAATCTTATGATCTTAGAGTCTATTTGGATTGACTTATGAATTTTGATTTATTTTTATCTATTTAGCATAAAATTAAGTACCTATAAATGGTTTTTTTTTAATTCACCCAAACAATTCAAAAGTGTTTAAAAGTTATATTCAAACACACTCTTAAACATATCATGTAGAAAGAAATTAATATAAAAAATATTATCAAAAAGATAAAGAGATAGTATTATTTTTTAAACGGATTAAAATGAAAATTAACACAAACAAATCGAAAGAGAAGAATTATGGTTATCAAAGTCTCAATAATTGAATTATAAAAAGTAGAATAAGGACATAAGTGTGAGAATATTGTATAGGTAGTAAATAGAGAATCTTGTGCATAGATACAATATATTGCATATCTAACAAAATCTTGACACCATAAATACCAAAACAGATGGTCATGTGTCATTAAAAGGGGTCCATTGAATGTGGCTTCTTGTTTGTATTGGCCCCTCTTCCACACACACTTTATTGTTTTGTTTCCTTTTACTCATAGACAGTTTGTTGAGCCTAAGGTGGCCCATTTTGAAAGCCAAAATCCAATGGTATATCACAATAAAGATCTTCATGACTCTATTTTTTTGGTATTTTTTTCCTTATGAGATAAATTACATTTTTGTGTCAATCAACCCAAATTATTATAGTATCAATTTTGGTTATTTACCTTTTACGTAGTTCTTCGCTATTTTTCCATCTGATAGTACCATCATCATTATCACTGTTGCTTTTAGTTGTTGAAATACTATTGAAAACCTACTGAACTCAATGATTTTAGAAGAAGATCTTGAAATTCGTTTTGTTGAGCTTGAACCTCTCATATTTAAAAAAATAAAATTGTATAAGTGTTATAATTTGAAGCGGGTGTCTATATGAAGCTTGTACAAAGATTTTGAACCCATTTGGGGTTGATACAGATTTTCTAGTCGAAATTTTGAGTCGATGCATTAAAAGACGAATTGAAGTGTTGTTTTTGTATATAATCCATGTATATTTATGTATCTCGTGTATATCAAAAAATATATTAGTGGTATTTGTTAGATACATAATATACAATGATATTTTTCATATCAATTCAAATCAACTTCAGTCTTCCTCAAATTTTGTATATAGTCTCATCTAGAAGGTTATCAAATTTTCAATGAATTTCACCCACACACTTAAAAAAAAAACAATGATTAAATAGGATTGTTAGATTAGTCACTTGTAAATAAAATTGTTACGCTAATCACTTGTAAATATTTTTGATTGTCGTATATTTCTGATTATTTTTTTTGATATTCGGTACATGAAGCATATTGTCTGACTAATTTTATCCTTATTGGAAAAATCTATTAAAGAGAGTAAACATATTTTTATTTTTAGAGTTCAAACTCGAAATATCTGACAGAGATAGGACCCAATTGATGACTCTATGGGGTCAGACAAACCCTTCACCTCTCAATTTTCATTTCACCCCTTTTATATACCCTTTTACCTCACTTGGATTTGATGTCCTTTTGGTTACTTTGTATTTATGTAAATAGAGAAAAAGGGAAGCCCAAAGTAGTTGTTTTTGGGTTTTGAAAAGATCCATAAGGGAATGTATTAATTCCATATATAGAAAGTTTTCTACAATGTAATCTTTGCTCAAAATTGCTAAACAACTTGGGATGGGGTTTAATAAATTGCTTCAACAAATCCATCTCATATGGACTAAAGAGGATATAATTAAATGGTTGTTCACATACAAAATATCCTTTCAATCTTTTAGTCAAAACAAGTAATTAATCTTTGCACAAATTAAAGTTAATTAAGTAGAATAGATATTATAATTGAATAATATAGTATAGCTTGGAAAGTATCCATACATGGAAACCTAGCACAATATTCCAATTGTTGAAGAAAAATATTGTGGGGAGCATTCAATAAATGTGAAAAGTGTATCAAGCATTGTATTAAGTACAAAATTCCAATATACACATTTAATACCATAAGATGTAAATGACATTCTAATACACTATGCATAATTTTAGTGTAAGATCACATAATTGAAGAATCTTATATATTTTCGTAAATTCGATATCAGTCAAGCTATTTTGGTCAAACTCTTAAAAACTAGTACTTATTTTGAAAAATATTATTTGTTGGTTAAATTAGCTTTCCAAAAAACTTTGGAGAGAAGCCGTTCATATTATCAATTTATTTGAGTACTATTACTTTTAGTATTTGGTAAACAAATTGTGGCTAAACAATCTCACAAATTACAAAAAAGATTATAGAATTTTGTAGTTCATTTTACAATTAGTATTAGCAAAATAAAGAAATAATTTTATTATATAAAAGACTCTAATTAAATTTTTGTTTTTATTTAATTAAAATTAATAACATAAGATGAAAGTATATATTAAGAATGTTAATCAATACCAATATAGTTAAATCAAAAGGTAAATAAGAGTGTTGTATATATTTGAAAAGTGTATAAAGATTAAACCAGTGAAAGATAATTTGGAAAATAAAAATTTCTAGTAAGGATATTTTATCACGAAGAAAAAAATCTTCTTTTACTTTTTGCGTGAAGAAGAAATTTATAACGTCTCTTCAAACAATAATAAAATTATTCCTACTTCTACTCAAATGCACGTATAGTTTCTGGATACACCTTCAAATAATTTTGATTTTTCAGAAATTTGGACAAATATACTAGACGACATATAAAATAAAATAAGGAGAATACTTTATTAATTTTCTAAAATAACAACTATTTTAGATCAATTTTTCTTTTTGGCTGAAGTGGGAAATTAAAATGAGCAGGGAGAATATTTGTTAAGAATCTTTCCAATTATTTATTAGTACTATTTATATTGAACAAATCTTGTACATTGAGATCTTTTATTAAAGATCGTATAATATTTTTGCTTTACGCACGGTGTATAATACACAATAGAGAGAGTATTTGCTGGTTGCGATGAATGAAAAAATCTTATTAGTAGCATTGTCTTTAAAATAAATTTGCATGAATTCAAATTCAATCATATACTTTAATCTAGATATTCTCGAATATCTAGTAAAAGAAATTTCAATATATATGCATTGAATGAGATTTCATAATGGTGATTTTTTGAACGCCTTATAAGAAGAAACACAACAAGTTTTATGAAAGAAAAGATCTTTGTGAGTTGATATAGTATAATATTTTAACACGATCATACTAAATTATTTATCAAAGTAATAATAAGTAACTATTATAAATAAATATAATTACTAACAATTTAACTTTAAAATATTCATTTATACTTATTTTAGAACATAAATTTCAAAAGTCTTTTTTCGTTTTTAAATTTTTTTATATCAAGTCAAATTAACTCACATAAATTAAAACAAAGAAAGTAATATTTAGGCTCAAATATGTTATCAAACTTTGAGAAAAACTCAAGTATATTATAATTTAAAATTTTAGCTCATTTATTCGAGTCCATCCTAAGCTTCAATAATATATTTGAGTTTTTTCGATTCTTTTATATATCAATCTTTTAAGACGTGTGTCAAGTCAAGATCGATAATAAACAGAGTGAGTAACAATAATTCAGTTTCTTTTTACTGTAATAAAAATCTTAGAGCGCGGCATTGTCTTTATTTGTAAGAGAGAAAAAAAAACAGAGAATTTGATGAGAGATTTAGAGGAAAAGAGAAAGAAGAGTACTTGAGAGTCGGAAAATGTGGAGTCGACCGATAATTTTGGCCGATAAATTTGATTGCCTGAATCTTACTCTCACAAATTCCGCATTTTTAGCTGCCTTTGGATTTCCATTTTGAAAATTTTGAAATTCTTATTTTACTGATCTGATCTATTTACAGACAACTGGTTATGAGAAAAATCCGAATATCTCAGATACTCTTCCTTTGCTCTTTATAGCTTGCTTTTACTGTATCTGTATTTGTACATTTTTGTGTAAATAAGATCCAATTTTATATAGATTTGTTTGCTGAATTATGGGTTTTTTGGTGTACATTTATTTATTTATATTTATCTCCATATAAGTTGCAGATCTTGACTTGATGACCTACAAGATTTTATGTAACGTACAAATGGGGAATTGGGTTTTTTTTTCTTCTCCTTGAATTTGGCTTCTTTCTGTATTTTCATTGAATTTTTCCATTTGAGGTTTTCTTTCCAAACCCTCAAGATTAATTGTATTGTTTAGAGGAATTTATATGGTTATAATGTGGTGGATGGATTCAATGTCTATATATATATATTTGTCCTTTAGGTTTTACTTTTAAGTAGTAGTGTATAGTTTTTTTTTCTTGATCTATGATGCCGAAGACGAAGACGAACATAATGGTGATAGAGGAACATACCCGTAAGTGTAGTAATAGTAGTGGTGGTGGTGGTGGTGGTGGTGGTGGTGGTGGTTCATGTGGTAGTGGTGGTGGTGGTGCTACGAGTAGAGCATCGAAAAAAGTGAAGCAGAAAAAAATTCCACAAAGAGGGCTTGGTGTTGCTCAACTTGAAAGGATTAGAATGGAAGGGGAGAAAAAACATGAAAAAGATGCAAACTTTCAAACACCTAATGTTTTGGTACCAAATTCAGTTCATTCCACCAAAACTATGTCGAAATGCTTAGCAGTTGAAGGTTCTAGTTTTAGGCCTAGCTCAATCACTTTACCACCACCATCAACAATGGATCTGCTTTCGAAAAATAGTGTCTTTAGACCAAATCTGTCTGCCTTAGTTCTTGATGGTTTCCGTCCAAAGACTTTACAATCGACAAAACCAATGAACATGGGTGGAGGGGAGTTAAGTTGGTCGTCTGTTTCAGGTTCAGGGAGTGATAAATGTCCTAAATTGTGGAGTTGTGAGTACAGTCCTGAAAGAGAAAGCCAACAGGGAAATCGCCATGGTGTTGTTTTCGGGGCTAATGTAGATTTGCCGAATGAACTGCATAACCCCATTTTACCTATACCCAGTGTGCTGCAAAGAACACAACAATATCCGCAACCTTCTTGTTCTTCATCAATGGTAAGCAAGTTTATTAATTTAGTTGCAATGTTATATATCATCATTGGATTATCGCGTCTAGAATTTTGTTTTGATGTGTTTGAAATGCTCTGATTAAATCACTTTGTGGTAACTGCAGATGAATATCTCATCAGGGATTTCATCATCATCTGTACTAAATTATCAGATGGAGCCCCCTTCAAACCAAAATTATTATTCGTGTAATTATTTACCTCTGTGGCCTGAAGATGTGAAGGTAATTTCTTTTATTCTGCCTGTTAGTTACTATTATATAGAAATCAATTTTCATAATGCTTTCTTCTGTCAAAAGGGTGAAATACAGTTTACCTGGATATCCTATTGATTCTAGTGAGGATCTTAGTTTGTACAGAACCGTTATGTGAAATGTTCTTTGAATTATAAAGAGGGAGACATGTCATTTACATCCAATGTGTTGAACATCTTTTTTCTTCGAACTTGATAGTAGAAAACTTTAGTACACACCTTCTACTGCCAAAAAAAGGTAAAGGAACTTCTCTTTGTGGCCCTAAATTAATATTCAGATACTTGATGAAAAGAGCATCTTAAAAGCCAGAAGAGATGCTCACTTAGCTCAGGTTAGCTCAGGTCCCTTTTTTGGTCAAACAGTTCTTGTGTTCTTTCATCTAAACGAGCTATCCGAGGATAATGATTTAAAAACCAAGAGACATGTCACAATCACAATTCACAAATGTGAGATAACATGTCTCCAACCATTATTCAGTGCATCAAAGTGGAACTCACAACTAAAGACCCAAAACTAGGTATCTAGATGGTTTATCTTTGAACTCAAGGGTGTCACCCAGTGGTCAATGAAGTGGGTTGAGAACCATGAGGTTTTAGGTGCAAATTTCAACAGAGACAAAAAACACTAGGTGATTTCTTCCCATATGCCCTACCCTTGGTGGACAAAATTACCTGATACATGTTGCTAGTGAGAGGTGGCAGGTTTCCCGTGGAATCAGTCGAGGTGCGCGTAAGCTTCTCAGGAAACCTTGGCTTATCAAAAAAAGAAGAAGATTGTTTTACTTTAAGTTTTTTGGTTGACGGCTACAACTTTGATTACTGATGATGTATTTGTAGATGGTTGGCATGAAGAGACCATATCCCTTCACTCCAGAGTTTCCACCAGTCCCTGCATTTCACTGCAAATTTCCTCCAGCCTATGTTAACCTTGCATCGAGATCACCTGAATCAGCTTCCTGCAGCAATGAATGTGCAGCCAGTTTAGAATCAGGAAATCTGCTCAAAAGGTTTGATATCTTGAATGATCATTTCATAGTTTGTGCTTAAAATACCTGCTTAGACTTTTTTTGGCACTTTTCTCCAGAGAAGCTCCTTCAGGATCAAGGACTCTATCCGAGTCCAAACCAAGGGATGTTGTCAGACAAAATAAAGCTCTCAATGGAGATTTTCTCACGTTGGCTCCTCCTACAGCCGCTTCTCCATATCAGCATTCATCTAATTCAAACCTTCAGAGTCGAGAGAGATTTACATTGGAATCAGTGACTTGTCAGGTGAGAACAAAAGGTCTACCATTTTTATGTTCTGATGCCTTTATCTATTGGTATCTCAATTTTGGTGTAACGATCTTCTTGCCTTTGTTAAATCCACAGGGTGTTGCTGAAGAACCTACTACAAGCTCAGCCCTAAGCAAATCAGTTCAACAATCCATCTATGGATTCTTCCCAACTGCCAAGGTACAAATCAGCCAAGAAGGAACAAACAAACGCAATTGCCACGTTGAAGTAGGAGGAAATGTTGATCTCAATCTGAAGCTGTAGAAGTTAGTCATTACACTTGGTTGTGCTTATTCCGGAAGAATTTCTGTGTATCTCTTCATGAGATGGCTAGTTGAAGTCCTAAGGTGTTTGTTTCTGCAGGGCTTTCATTCCACTCTGTGGTAGAACAACGTTCCTTCTGATGAATGTCTTTAACATTTGTAGTTGAGCCTCACATGTAAGTCAGAGCATGAAATAAATGCCTCATACAAGAGAGGGTTGGATTAACCTCCGGGTCCATGATGAGATGACGAGTGAGATTTTGATTGGATTTTTCAACTAGGATGTCTGATTTCAGGTCTTTCTGGTACCATTGGTTCTTACTTCTTAACTTCTGTAAACTGTTACTCTCTTATGTGTGGCGAGTTAGATTCTTTTAGCTATATATTTTCACACGTCTTCAGTTCCACAAGGCAAGTGAAATGTTGAGAATTCTGGCTGTAGTAACTTGTTTAAATCAAGTATTGAACAAATTATGTTTTGCACTTACTGTGTCTATCTCTGTTTATTAGAATTAGGCAGAATATTAGGTGCCTAAATGCTTGAGCCTTGCCTACAGGTCACATGTGGCAAAATTAACCCATAAAAATTGTTCATTTATTAACTCGGTCCATTTGATCTGCCAACGCAATCCATCCAATGTTGGGCTGATATATCATTTTAATGACCTATGAGAAATCTTGTTGAAATATTTTAAAATTTTTTTTTTTTATTAGATGTATATTATGTACAACCATAAACAAAAAGATTAATTAGGTGATTAAACTATTATAAAAAACAAGGAAATAAATAAAAACTTGGAAAAAAATTAGGTGGTTTGGACAATGACCCATTGTTTTGTCCATTCTATTCTAGCCTAGTACAATTCAGATAACTTTTATCAGGTTAATGACCTATCTATTATTAACTTGGAACTTTTACAAAAATATACAATTTAATATAAATAACTACATCTACATAGTTCATATTACACCCACATATTCCATTTTAACACAGTATATAACATTATAAATTTTTTTAAAAAAACTAGGTGTATGAGTGGAAGTCAAGTTTTGGTTGAGTACCAGCGATTTAGCCGTCTTGGAAGGAGTGTCCCTTATGGTATAAGTGTGCAAAACAGGACGTAAGCACTCCACACTTTCAACTCGAAAATTGTGAGTTCGAGTTCCAAGGGAGCAAAAATATGGAAACTCCTCCTTGAGAGGGGTAAAAAACAAGTGTGCGTAGCAGAAAAGTACATCAAAACTGCATAAGAGATATATGGAAACGCAGAAGCAGTCTACTCAACAATAATGATATCATTGACTAGAGAGAACAGTCAAAACCTGTAACCAACAAACAGCAGTGGGAAATTGTAGGTAAATAATTACAACCAAATCACTTAAGTTTTCAAGTTACTGAAGTTCTACTAGCATGTCCAAGAGCAACTTAAGTGTGCCGCAGCTCAACGCATACAAGTTCAACAAAAAGAGTTGTCTAAGACCAACCAAATTTGTAGTCAAGAACATATACAAGTAGAAGAGAGAAGGGGTAAAGTAGAAAAGCTAGCAAGGAAGTCCAAAGGGGAAAGGTGCTACGAACGCTTGCAAACACACCCACGACAACACAGACAATTAGAATAACCAAGACTTCAGACGAGAAGTCCCATGTCAATCCTCTGATATAGACGAGAGCCAGGAAGACGGATAGACAAAGGAGATTGTTCATAGTCACTGCTCCATACAACTGCAAGGTACCATCACAAATGTTATCAAACAAAGGCAATTGTATCAGTGATACACGCGATCAAACTGCTCAAATCTAAATTATTGACTGTTTAAACAAAAGAGGTTAAAATGGAGCAAAATGGATATTGAGGATTAATAGAGTAGATTCCAACTAGCTTGAGGATTAACTGTCCTACATTAAATCCCATCCAACCATTTATCTCATCCTGCATACAGAAATGATCGTAAGGGATTTGACAAGTTGGGGAAACCTCAGATCAAGTCTGCCTCTTGATTTTCATTAATGATCTTCCAGGTTCATTGATGCAAGTAAGGGGTAGAAAACCCACAAATTATACTACATAAAGCACAAAGCTCGAGGAAAACAAACCTCAGAAAATGTTAATGATGCAGATCTCAACTTTTTCCGGCTAGCAAAGATAATAGCTGACACCGCCTCACTGGAGTTGGTCGCCAGTGGCAGAGCAATGAATGAGATGAAGAAAGAAGGAATGCTTGTGGCACTAGAGAAATTATTGACAGCATCAACCAGAGGATCAGCAAACACGGCAGCAATGACAGTACCCAGTAACAGCAGTAGAACAGCCTTAATTACAGTTGATCTAGGATTCTCAACAGTCTCAACACTTTCGTCACTTTGATCCCCTAAGAAATGGTGCTCTCTCCTTGTTTGCTGCAAACACGTTTATATTTTATCACTATCGTCACAACAATGAACTATCTAGAAAAGGTCACAACACTCAACAAACCTCATGCAAGTCGTCGAGGTACTTCATTGTATCAGGACCACCTTCAGGAGAAGGAGCCTCGGAACCCCTGGCCTCAGTAAGCCATTTTGTAACTCCAGCAATGAACTCGGACATTTCAACTCGATGATCATGTGAAGTATCGAAGTCTTTCATCAGTTTTTCTATAGCATCATGCTCATGTAAGTTTATCTCCTCCAAACGGATTCCTACTACCAGAGCTTTTAATTCAGTGCGGGAAAGATACCCATCCTCATTTTCATCAATTGCCTTGAATAGCCTGTCATGCAATCCTTCATCATATTGATCAAGATTCTAAAAGCGATTAAAATTGTGCAGAAATCATATCAAACTTACTTTTCTAAAACTTCTATATTTGGTGCTCCCTGGTCTGTGCAAAGCCTCCCCAATGCACGCATTCTTAACTGTTTCAAAACTCCTGATATAACATGCTTATGTTTTACATAAGCAAGACGTCTACTCTGTATCCAAGGCTGAAAGACCTGCATTAGAAGTTAGAAGTTCAGAACGACTTCATTATAGAAGATAAGAAACAGGCCTTGTGATCTCAAACACTAAAAAGGTGAATTTATTAAATAGCCTAGTATAAAGAATGACAAAGATTTATATTTATTTGTTTCATCTTGTTGGAAGAGGAAGAGGTATACAGGAGTCATCAGGTTGTCTTCAGATACAAGTTCAATTTGAACTCAGGCGGTTATGTGGAAAGTCCATTATCCAGCATATGTGGGAATAAAAACTATTTAAAGCACGGTCAATCATAGGCAATGTTGTTATTGCCTATTTGAAAATTCAGCTAGAAACTGTAAAAAATGATATTTATCTCCAAAGAGTGTCGTCAATGCAAATCTCTGCAGATATGTCATTGCAGTTTGAAAGAAAATTAGATTACCCACAGTGAATAAAAGAAAAAAACACATGGGCAATGTCACAGTACCTGATAGACGCAATAAGAAACAAGCAGTGAAAGTGAAATGATAAGACCAATCAAGACAGATAAATGTCTTCCTGAAGTTGAATGGAGGAGCTGTGGCAATTGGACAACAAGAAATGGTGTTACAGACGCTGCCATTATCGTTGCAGCATGGCTTGTCCAGATGTCAGTACTAACACCAGAACCTACATTGACAGCCACTCATTGAGTAGAAGCATCTTGATACACAAAATCTGGCCATATACTAGCAGGAATATCACTTGCACAAGTACACAAAATCCTCCTGGTGGCCCAATGATTTCAAAGACTAGAGCATATTTAATCCAAACAAGGCCAAAAAGGATCTATAGCAACATATATCAGGAAAGACAAAAGGAGTAAAGAACAAGAAGGAGTTTGTACACGTTTCTGTATATATATTCTAAGAGTTGAGATGCAAACCCGTCAAGCTGAATCCTCTAGTGTCTTTCATGTCTACAGCAACAGAATTTTGTATGTCGCACTTGCCAACAATGCAACAGGTTCCCCAAATAATAGTTATAAGCATCACAGTTGATCCAGCTAGCAATCCCATTCCTACAGAGACCTGGCTCTGAGCAGCTGCAGTACTTCCAGATATCCCCGATACTGAAACAATGAAGTTCAAAGTAGTAAGAAACTTGGGACACGTTCATAATGGCTTGTAACATATGGTCTTTGACTGATATAGTAGGCATCTACATTAACAATTTTTTCTTAATCACCAAGAAACTCACGAGGGCCATAGCGCACGGTTCGAAGCATGGATAATGGGGCCCCCTCTACTCTTCTCTACTTAATACCAGGCCCTTGTACGCAGAAAGGTTCAAACCTAGGATGTGCCCCTAACCCACACATCACAAGCTTCGCTCTTACTACTAGCTACTAGACTGAAGTCATGGATTAGATGCTGCAATCTAGGGGACAAAGTGAAATTTATTTATTTATTGTTTTTTAATAAACATGGTATCAGGGCCAACTTTCGCGCACCTCACTAATTCCATAGGATACCTGTCACCTCCCACCCGCAACAGATACCACATAAGCTCTCAGGCACCTCTACTAATTCCATAAACTGCTCTACTGTGTTTTGTCTCTGAGACCTCATGACTCTCAACCCATTTTACTGACCAAACAAAGTGAAATTTACTCATAGTAAAACACTATTTGTTAATCAACTAAGATTGCATCAGTCCCCTAATCCTTTAATTAGTTCAATCGACATATTAGATCTTGAAAACAAGTGAGAATTGATTCCTACTCACATCATTTATTTCCCTTCAAGATCAAAGGATCATATTCATAAGGTTTTAAACTAGTGTCTCCCAAAATCCAGCATGCAGACTTCGAGACATGGTTAGGATGATACTACTACAATTACTAACAGGTAAAACAAATTAATCAATTAGTGAACCAAAATCAGAGAACTATTATAATAATCGTACCGAGAATAAGCATAGCATCCGGAAGAGCACCAAGCACAGGAAGAAAAAGTCCACCAATAATACCAGGCCCTAAAATCTCAAGCAACAGTTCACTACCAGAAGAGAGATACGTAGCACCAAGGAACATAAGGTAACCATAAACCAAAATGAGAAAAACATTTCCGAGAGCAGTTTTAGTACAAGGCATAAATCCATAACTCTGTTCACAACTCTCCTCCTCACCGCCGGCGAAATCCCGATCCAGCCGGAGAATTTCCAAATCCCGACCGATCTCACTGTGAACTCCATCTGAAATTAGTCCACCGGAGTCGCTGATGAAGCGGCGGCCGTTAACGGCGCCGGAGAATACCAGTAGGATGATGAAAGTGAGAAAAAAAACTTTAAGAGACATTTTTCGTAATTATGGTGCTAAAGCAATTACAAAAACATGTTTATGAAGAGATCTTACTGTTTTGAGAGTGAAAATTGAAGTCGGTCACTAATTATTTATTCATTTGAATCATTATTTGTTTTAATAAAAAAATCAGTAAAGGCCAGAGATGCCATCGGAGTTGGTCGGTAGGAGAGTTTTGGAGCTTTTCTGAAAATGGATTTTACGTACTTGTTTTTCGCATGAGAAATGCGGGAGTTTCGGTCTTTGGTACTGAAAATACATGTTTGGACCAATATTTAAGTTGAAGGGAAAAAAGAATATTATTGGGAATTTAAATAAAATGTTGGGGTCCAAAATTTAAATAGAAAGAATGTTCTAATCTTAATCATTTAGATCTTAGTATTATGTTTGTTTTTTATTTTTAAGATTAAATATTAATTGTAAGTTACAATCTAGAACAAGAGTTAGATCTTGGGTCAGGTCTCAATTTGGGATCAGAGTATGTCCCAAGTCGGGATCGTGGTCGAGAGTTGGATGTTGTCATTAGTTGAGACATAAGTCGGGGTTAGGAGTCACTTTCCTAACGAGGATCGAGTATTGTGTTGGTGTCGAGAGTAGGGTCTTAGGTTAGAATCGGTGTTGATCATGAGTCGATGTCGGAAGTCAGATCTTGGGTCAACTTTGGAAGTTGGGATCCAATTTATTAGTTGGGTACTAGGTTATGGTTAGAGTCATAATTAGGGGTGTGTATCGGTCGGTTCGGTTCGGTTTATTGGTTTTCGGTTTTTAAATATGCTAAATCGATAACCAAACCAATAAGATATTTGTTATCGGTTTTCGGTTTATCGATTTTACGTCTTTAACGGTTCGGTTTTCGGTTTAACCAATAAGAAAATGCTTTCAAAAACAAATATATGACTTATCCAATAATTTGACACGATACGCATATATCGAAATAATCATTCCAAACGGGACAACAAGGACCAACTTGTTGTATTTTGGTCATCACAACAAAGACTTGTCAATTTTTTATCACCATAATATATAAAATGAGGTCCCCTTTATGCAATAAAGAGAATCAAATAAAACCAAATCATAGACAAAAGTCAAAGCAGTAGCAAATGAGGCCATGCTTATGGTAACTAAATGAAGTTCTTACATTATTTTTTAAAAGAAACACACAATTTGAATTCCTGACGTTAATCAAATTACAGATATTTACAATCGTGCAAAAGGTAATATTAGTCAATTATAAACTAACTAAAGTAAATAAGTAATACTAAAAAGTAAAACCTAAAGGTTAAATAACTAAAAGTAGAGAGGAGAGTTAATTGTTAAGTAGTGTTAATTATTGCATAGGGTTTTTATATTTTTAGTCTAATATACTACTAATTATATTAATATTTTTTGTTTAATATATTATATATATGTATAACTAAAAATTAAAATAGTAAATTATTATATTCTTAATAGGTTATCGGTTAACCCAATATTAAAAACCAATAACGAACCGATAACCCAATAATTTTTTTTTGTAAAACCATTAACCCAATAACCCAATAACAATAAACCAATAACACTTTTTTCGATTCGGTTTATCGGTTTTGCACACCCCTAATCATAATTGAGAATCAGGTTCAAAGTCTCAAATTGGGCTCGTGGGCGAGAGTCAAGGGTCAGGTCATAGATTGGTGTTAGGAGTTGGTTCCCAGATTTGGGTTGAATCAGGGTTGGGAGTTGGGTCCCATGTCAAGGTCGTGGTGCGGTCTTTTTATTATTATTTAAAATGGGGTGGGGGAAGTGGAAATAAAGGGGCTTACAATATGGGGAATCAAACACTTACCAATAAGACAGAAGTTCGGACAGCCAACCAATTGATCTATAAGGATTTCCTGGGTGGTGAGGTTGAAACAGTATTTTGAAAAATATTCTCCACTCTAGGAAAATAATTTTCCTTTAATTTGAGGAAAATAAGTCAATTAAAAAATATTTTTTAAAACTTGTGATCCAACCAAACATAATAATATTGAAAAACACACCCTTAATATCAAACATTGACAAAATAGTAGGCAAGAGAAAGCTATTGCCACATAAATCATAGTTCATTGTTCTTGTAATTGCAACAAGTATTCCATGACAGTTCCATCTTTATATATATACAATACACCATAAACTACAAGTCTACATGCAACATCATCACGGTAACACATTTTTACTTGCGTCACAATTTCATAGAACATTGGTTTCATCTTACCACTGTATCCGCGTTGGATTGTCACCCTAATCTTTCAATCTGATACTAAAATAGGGTTTATTTTGTGTTTTACATGCCCGTGACTCCTTATGTACAAGCTAAGTCACTCTAAGAGGAACTACAGGAGCTAGCTGAACAATGAGCATTTCACCTTTCTATAGGTTTTCCTTTCTGCAAATCAACGTTGTCTTCGTTCATAGATAGTCCTGAGAAGTGAGACTTCAAGCCAATCCAGCATTGGTAATAATCGTGATCCATAAACGGAGATTCAAGTGCCCACGGACAGACTCGGGGTATTAGGCAAGACTCAAACATAAAAGCCATGGTATCAGCTATTCTATGTGGACCAGCTTCATTTCCAAGTGCAATAGTTGCCTGTCAATACCTTTTTTTACAATTTTACCCTCAAATGTGGAGTAACAATACAAATTTAAGATGACATATCAACAATTAAATAGTTTAGCACGTAAGAAATCGTTAACTTTGTGGAAGGATCAAAAGGGCACATATTACTTATGATTAAATGTGCTCTATCAGAAATCACAAGGACCAAATCAGAATTTTGTTGACATTTGAGGGACTAAAAGGCACGAATTTCCTTATAAATAAAGCCGCATATGCGGGAAGGGGAAAGACACATGGCTATATAGAAGAAAGGAATAGAGCAGTAATTGTACCTCATATGTTTTGGTATCCGGACCATGAGGAGTCATGCAGCTGTGAAGGCTTGCCCCGCCAGGGTGAAAATCATCAGCTTTTGCCTGAAACAAGCTGAACCGCATTAAAAATTGTATGAAATAACCCCAGAATTGACATTGACTTCATGCAAGAGCGAGATAAACAACCTCGTATCCCCCATAGATTAGACCCATAAATTCGCTCATACAATTGCGATGATAATATGGAGGACGGAAGGTGTGTTCAGCAACCAACCACCGGGGAGGGAAAATGACAAAGTCAAGCAACGCCACACCAGGTTTTTCTGTTGGTGCTGTCAAAACTGCATTGATTTAAGAAACTAGAGCAATTGTAAATAGCGACACCGACAATATAAGAACAAAATTCACACAGATTGATGACAATTAATAGATGAAATGCTGATATTTAAACCTAACCAACCTGTGTTAATTGAAGGATCACTGTGGTCCATCAATACAGTATTGTAAGGGCAGAACTTGCTTAAATCATACTGCAAATTGAGGAAATATTTTACGTCAGGACTAAGGAGACAAACAGCACCGAGCTTCCATGTAGCAAAGTAAATTGGATAAAAAGTGCACAAGGCATTCATATTATGAGAGATTGAAATATAGAGAAATATCCGCCTTATAAGGAACATAATTGCCATGCCAAGCGACCACATTAAAAGGAGAGAAGTCCTGCTTTGCAGTGAAGAGTTCACCGCCATACTTCTGCACAATAGTGTAACCTGGACGGGAGCCATCTTCATACCAGGCAACAGGAACAAGAAAATCCCTCGGAGCAGCCAGACCATTTGCACCTAAATACATATTCAAATGCATATCATCAGCAAATAACATCAGCTGTTTAAATAGCAAGTAGTTTTGCACTTTCTAAAGCACCTATTGGCCCCAGATCTGGAAGTTGAAGATGAGTTCCAAAAGTTTCAGCGACATAACCACGTGAAGGTCCATCCGGAAGGTCAACAGAAAACCGATATCCTTGAGGCAAAATCACAATTTCACCAGGACAAACCTGCAGTCTTCCACATTCAGTAGTAATCCACAGCCCTACATCATGAACAGAGAGTAAGAAAGAGTTTCAAAGCACATATCAAAATATTTGACGCTGAATACAAACACACAGATGACATCTGACTGATCAACACTTACTTCCTTTTTGAGGAACAATCAGAAAGTCACCATCAGCATTGCAGAAGGCAGAGTTCTCCATTGATTTGTTGGCAGTATACCTGCATTTTCAACAAGACACACATTATCACTTGATCTACTGAACTTTGTAATAGGTGTTGTGGTGAGTTGATATTCAATACACACCATTGTCTATTCACAAGAGAAATTCATTTTAGCAGATTTGTAGTCCATTATGTTAAGGAGATACAATATACTCTCGGTTTGAAAGCAAATAGCAACAGAATTTGAAGCCAATGTTTATATCCAAAGCATAACAAATCTCAATCCTAATTATAATTTAAGAAGAACAAAACATAAACAAGAAAGTAACAACTATATCCCGAACTCCATCAGGAGGACATAGTGACGGCAATACTAGAGCAAGTTTGAAATACCAATTACATGTGAATTGCAAAACCATGTCGGAGATATGAGCTGCCAGCCCCGCATATAGTATACAAACCATCAATGAAATCAGTCGGTGTTTCTGGGATCTCGACAGGCTTCCACCTTAGTTGAGTTGGTGTAGCAGAACTGTTTGACTGGTTGAATTCACTCACAAGCTTTTCATGTCTTGGCATTCTTGGTCTAAATGGTTCATGTGTAACCGATGGCTTAATACGATATAGCCAACTGCGCAAACAAAAGATTCCTTCAGTAACATAACCAACCTATCCATCAATTACACCTCAATCCTAAATGATCATTAATCAAATCCTCAAAATCCATTAGCAAAAGAAAGAAAAAGTCTCATTTTAATTAGCTAACACATTTTTATATGGAAGAGTGAAAACTGTTCATTTAAATGGCCAAAGTCATTGAAGTTGGGCAATCAGTTTCATTATCTGAAATATTTACAAAATATCAACAAACTTATGAATTTCACATCCAATCAAAACACTTCCTAATATGTCGTTTGGTTGGGAACAAGTTATTCCAGATAATTATCCCATCACTATGGAATAAATGGTGGAAAAATGGTGGGATAAGTTATCCCAAACATGACAACCAAACAAGACACCAAATTCTTATCCCGGACTATTTTTTGTTTATGCCAGACTATTTATTCTCATCCCTCACACCATTATATTATCCAAATGCCTAACTAATTAAGCTACGATAACTTTGAAGTTTGAATAATATGCCCAATTCAGAATTAGCAAACAAGATGATAAAAGAAGATGATTAGGCGGATTCTCCAACAGACATAGTTACAGTCACCTACTTGTTAGATCAGGTAAGTAAGCAAATGAAGGTATCTACCTGTGTTGGTTAAGTTTGCGAGGGGAAGTAAAAGAGGTGCCAGAGATCTGTTCAGCATAAAGGCCAAAGGGGCAAATAAGAGGACTATTTTGACCTTGAGGTAGAGCTCCAACTATAGCTTCAGATGAGAAATGATTCCCAAATCCTGTTTGGTACTCCAAATCAGAAGGAAAATTGGAAGTTCTGCTGCTGCACTCCATTTCTTTGACACACCAAACACTGCTAGTATATTTTTTTAGCTTTGCAGAGAGATGAACATTTTTATGTCCAAAAAGGGAGAGAAGAAGAAGAAAACGAAACGGTGCTGTCGTGGCACGATGATCCTTGACAGAGGCGTGTTTGTTTGAGGAACTGCGTTTCACATGTCCTAATTTGTTACGCCAATCAGGTTCATGACAGTAACGGCACACGTTTGGTTGGAAAATAAGTTATTAAAAATAATACTATAATTTTGAAATAAGTTAATTCCTAATTTTATTCCAACCAAATATAAAATAAGCTTATTCTTTAATTAAATTTGATATCTCTCGCATCAAATGAGAAGGGTTATTTACTAGCTGGTTAGAGTTATTCAAATATTTTGAATGTAAAAATTAGTAACGAAAAAATTTATGTATTATTACGATTTACTTATTTATGTATTAGTTATTTCATCTTCTTTTATATATAAAACAATATATAAATGTGGATTCTAAATTACAAATTAAATATCATATTGATTTTATACGTGAATAACTTACTTACCTTCCAATCATCTACCAAAAATGATGTTAATTACTATCCTTGTCCACTTTTAATTGTCGTGATTTTGTTTTTTAAATTCAAACTATAAGAACTTTGACAAATATTTTACGATATATTTCTTCATCATTTTGATATGTAAAAGTTGCAATTTATAGTATTTTCCGTATAATTTTTTAAATCTAATTTTTTTTGTTTAACATATCAAATTAATGTAATCTAATTTAACTTTGAAAATTAGTTAAATTGACTTTTGAAAAACACAACATAACAATTAAAATGGACGAAGGGAGTTGTATAACCTACCAAATGACTCTTAATTATTTATTCTGAATTGTCATTGAATCAAGACTCCATAGCTTCATTAAAATTAATAAACTTCGCTAGTTTTATATTTAAATTATTGATTAAATTAAAAAAAACTCTTAATTAAATGTATGATAAAATATTTGAGATAATTATGTCTATGAGATGGAAGAATGTTATAAAAATGACTCTGACTATTTTTAATACTCTCTCCGTTCATTTTTAATTATCATGTTTCGAATTTTTAAAGTTAATTAGACTAATTTTCAGAGTTAAATTAAATTACATTAATTTAATATTTTAAACAAAAAATTTAGATATTCAAAAACTATACGAAAAGTACTATAAATTATAATTTTTTGCATATCAATATGATGAAAACATACATCATAAAATGTTAATCAAAGTTCTTATAGTTTGACTTCAAAAAACAAATTATGAAAATTAAAAGTGAACGGAGGTAGTAATTAATTAAGCACATCATTTCACATATCTTAATTAATTTCATGAGCTACTATCCACTAGCAATAAATATTAGTAAATTATATATAGTAAAGTCAAGACATATGAGATTATCTAGTATTATTGTCTCTGCTAGAATTTAAACATGATACCTTATATTCTTAGTTAACTTCATTGATCAGTAAATGACACTTGGATGCAGAGCTTATTATTTTTTTAAAAGAAAATTACTTATATTTTCTAATATATATTTTTGACTTGTTTTTCATGTTCTAGTTTAATTTAATTAGTGTACATTTTTTTCAAAATTATGAGACCTGCTTTAGTTATGTCTTTTTTCTCTTACATATTATATAAGAGAGATTTGAGGCAAAAGCAGACAGGTCTCTGTCGACATGCTTACTTAGATAAGGATATTTTCAAAAAAAATATATATTTATTTATTCTACTTCAATTTAATTAGTTTATATTTTTTTTTGAAATTATGGGATCCGTTTTAATTACCCCTTTTGATCTTAAATTCATATTTTTTAAGTTTTTTTCTTCTGAAAATTAATTGATTTTTATTAATTGTCGGATCAACATTACAAATTAAGGAAAAATCATATCAGATATTCATAACCTCATCTACCTAAGACTCTAACAATATCTAGCGAAACTCTAAAAAGCAAGCTATAAATTACAGATATGATAATACAATCTTATATTGTCTCTAACTCTAATAATAGATTAGTTTGCAGTGTGGTAGAGCTCCTTCATGCTCCTAGCCTTCTGTTGGAATACTATTTCATTTCTCTCAATCCATATAATATAGACAATTATAGCTAGTTTAGCCTTCAACAAGCATCTCTTTACTTTAGTTTTTCTTTGATTCGTAACTTTTCATGTAATGTCAATCACAGTACAGACACCTGTTTAGATTCAGATATCTTATAGCATGGTAGGTTTCTCCACACTACATAAATATATATTATAATTTATTTTAAAATAAAAATTTACTCAAAATTTATTAATATTAACAACACGTATCAATTATTTATTTTATACTTTATAAAATAATTTAACATCGTTTAATTAACACCACTAAAAAATAAATTTGTGAATAAATATTGAACGCGTGCACAACACTATAAATATGCTCGATGTTTTTTAAGCATATTTAAAATTATGTTAATATTATATTAGTATTTAAATTTTTTTATTTGTGTAGACTTTATATTTACTTAAAAATTTAATTTTAATTTTTCTTTTTTACTTTGAAGTGTATTTCTTCCGAGTTTTTATTACTACTTAAATATTAGTTACAGAAGGGCGCGAATGACCCAAAAGAGTTAAGTGGCTATTTAAGTCTTGTCCTCTCTCTAAAACCCCCAATTTCTTCTTCTTCTTCTTAAACCCTGAAAAAATCGAAGTAAAAGCTTCAACCTCCAAACAAAGCCATCAATGGATATTGAAGAAGATGCATCAATGGCCCGAAAATCCCGTCCCAGGAAACGTAATAAACCCGAAGACGATTATGATTGTGGAATTAGCCCATCCGCTGAAGCTAGAAGGATAAAGTCAGTCATATTAGCAAATACTAAACCAAGTTTTTGTCTAAAACGGGGAATCGGGAGTTTACACAAAGATCGTCGGAGTTTACAGTCTGAACATCGGGGAAGACTTCGACATATGCTGAAAAAATTGATGCGGCAACATAAATATGCTGAGGCTAGTGGTGTATTGAGTGTTCTTCTTAAAGGAACAACAAAAGAAGCAGCCGTATTCAAAACTCGCACAAAGTTTATGGTACTAATCTATTCAATTTAATCTTATTACTTTATTTTATTTTTGTACTTCGTGTTTCTAGCTTAATTTGATCACTCAAATTTCACCTCAATTGGCAAATTGCACATCTAGAGAGCTCACTTTGGTTTCAGCTAGCAACTAAACACTCCAATTTGTCTCTATTGTGTCTCATGGACACACTAACCTGATGTGTAACATAAATTTTGGTAGTGCGTAGATGATCATGTTATTAGTTGGAGTGTCCATAATGACACCGAGTAGACGAGTTAAGGTGTCTAGATGTGGCTACTCAAAGTTGGATTGTTTACTTGGCAGTTGTGCCCAAATTTGAGTGTCTTCTTTTGTATTATGGCTTGTTTTTCTAAAAAAGTTTTATCCAACAAGAATAGTCATTTTTGACATGATTTCTAACATTTTAGGCAGCTTTGGAGCTCATTGAGCATATAAAAGGTGACACTATCAGTTCAATGAGGATACGAAATATTTATGAACTTTGGATGAAGAAGCTTGGACCTATGAAAAACTGGCCCCTGAAGGTAACAATTTAAAAATATATAAAGTATTTGCTTATATGTTTGTTCATTAGTTCTGTATATCTTCAAGTTGCTCTTTTCAAGTTTTCTGTAACATTTACTATTTTCCTGCAAAGTACCTTTTATATGCAATATATTACTAGTAAATTTACGTCTTCATTAGCCCAAAAGTAGTTCTAAAGAACAAGATCTTCTTTTCGTGGAAATACTAAGGGGTCGTTTGGTGTGAAGGATAATACCAAATAGTCCTGGGATTAAATTATAGTGTCACAAAATTTGTTGTTTGGTTGGCAAGTTCGGGATAACTTATCCGGGGATTAATAATTAGTACCGGGATAAGTTATCCCTCCCTTGGGTGGTATAGTAATCCTGGGATAACTTATCCCGGGATAAAATAAGAAATGACAAAAATGTCTCTCTAAACCTTTTTTATACATCACTTTATACATTCATGAAGGGCATTTTTGTAAACAAATAAATTGTTCCAAACACTCGATAAAAAATAATCTTATCATAGCTTATCCCATCATAACTAATCTCATCATAACTAATCCCATCATAACTTGAATTCAAACCAAACGACTCCTAAGTCTATTGACTATTGTTGTTGTTGTTCATTAGCTTTTCTTTTTTTTTGATAATGTGTTATTCATTAGCTTTGTACTTCTCTATGGTGCCTTTTTTCAAGTGTTCCCTATAACATTTACTATTTCCTTGTCAGGTACCTTTTATATGCAATGTATTAGTATATTTACTTTCAGTAACCCATAAATAGTTCTAAAGAACAAAAATTCCTTTTCCTTGAGATGCTAAGATTATTGACTTATTATTTTTGTTGTTAGATCGCAACATCAAACAGAAAGTTTGATTTTTCTACATTTTTTAGGAATATGTTGTTCAAGGCGGTTAAAATACTAGTGACATAAATATATGGCCTCCGTAACGACATTTGATGAAGATGCGAGACATTGTATAGTTAAGAAAGCCTTGGAGCTTCACCTCATAAAAAAAAAAAAACCTTGGAGCTTTTCAGGACGCTGAGGGAAAAATTGCCATTGATTATCATGTTTATAAATGGATTTATGTCTTTGTATTATGTAGTGTAACTAAGTAAGTCACAAGGTTCTACTGATAATGAAGTTTGAGATTGAATTTGTATATCTGATGTTATTTGAACCGCAATTTTGAGGAGTTGGATTAATTGTCACAAATTTGATGCTAAAGTTAGTATTCATTGATGTTTGGTACTCACTTTTAAAAACATTGCGTTTGTAAGTGATAGTGGTAAATCGGTGATGTCAGCATGATTTTGTGTTCCAAACTTTATGAAAGAGATAATCGGTTTCACCTTTGTGGTAGCTCATTGTGAAGTTTGAATTGTGGCAGGACCGTTTTGCTGTTCATTTGGAAAACATCCTTTTCTGTCTCAAACGCGGGAACACACAGGATGCACATCAGGGTGCCTTATCGTAAGTTCTTGGCATTTAATGATTAATGATTTAAATTTCTCATGTAGGTTGGCGAAAATCAATTGCCAATTAATGGAAGAATGCTTTATTTACTTTTTGCGACAAGAACTGAAGCTATAAAAAAGGGTCCAGAGCGGTTATCTTTTTTATTGTGCTAAGTCCGACACTTTCTAATGGTGTCAATATTGTTAACTAAAGTATTGTACTGTTACCGGCAGAGTAAAGTGACATTTTCTTGGAGAGAGACTCCTAATTAACAATCAGAATAATAAATCTGTTTGCAACTTTGTTTAAGAAGCTGCAACACTATTTGCTTATTGGTGTGATTTTCGTAAACTAAATCATTACAGTAGTGTGGTTAGCACTGCAAAGGAGCTGGATCTTTTAATATTTTGTGGTGCTTAATGTCATCAAAAGAGTAAGAGAATAATCCTGCCTGTACTCCACCCCCAGTTGTCACAGTTTATTGAAAAATATGAACTCACCTTCTCATAAAGAGTAGAATAGTGGAGAACAAGGGTGACACATGGACAGGCCAGAATAATCCAATTAGTAGAAGTATGTACTATGTCGCATGAAATAAGATGATTGTTTATGCGTTCAGGGTGCATCAAACTTGTTCCAGATTTTAGGATGACACCAATTATCATAATCGTATAAACTAAATGGTTTCTATAGAGTGGTGATTAAACCGACCTTGTTGTAGGGGGTAGAGTGTTAGCCAGTCAAGAACGTCCACGTTCAAAGATGAATGTAGCAGATATGATGATGCTCAGATGGATGTGTGGACCACTAGGAGAGATATGATTAGGAACAAAGTTATAGGGGGCAAGGTGGAAGTGGTCGTTGCCCCCATGGCAGACAGGTTGTGGGAGGCAAGACTAAGATGGTTTGGGCATGTGAAGAGGAAGTGTGTGGATGTGCCAGTGAGAATGTGTGAGAGGTTGGTGGTAACATGAGTCAAGGTAGGAAGAGGTTGCGGTAACAGGAGTGGAGAGAGGTAGAGGTAGGCCGAAGAAAAACCTGAGGGAGGTGATTATATAGGAGCACAACTACAGCTTACTGAGGATATGATCCTAGATAGGAAGGTGGGGAGGTCGGGGATTAGGTTAGTAGGTAGCCGAGTGTTACCGCACGTTGTTTCTTTTCTTCTATAACATCAACAACGACAATATACCTAGTGTAATCCCACAAGTGGTTGGGGAAAGTAAGATGTACGCATACCTTACCTCACCACATCCTATCCTCTCCAAACTATACTTTGGCATTACACTATGTATGTTGTTGTTGTTGTATATAAACTAGATGATGTTTCTTCGGGTGCTGGGGTTGATAATTGCTACTCTTGGAATTAGTAAACTGAATTTTAACCGTAGATACAAGGTAGAGGTAAAGTCTGCTTACATCCTACCCTCCCCAATTCCCACTTGTGGGATTACTCTGGGTATGTTGTTGTTGTTGCTGCGTATAAACTAGATGATCCCTGGGGGCTGATAATTGCTACTCTTGAAATTTGTAAAATGATACTCGTTTGATTTTTGAAAATGGTTTGCCTGACAAGTGTGGTTTGGATTGCCTAGCCATTACACTTCGGAAGATACAACCTACGCTTGTTATATATTTCATCTGGATTTAGATGAATCAGAAATTTGCCTTTGCGAAACTTGGTGGATATGTTAATCTTATATGTGTCCATGACAGGCTGATCAGGCAAAATTGAGAAATATCACGTTCTTCTGTTTATCCAAATGTCCAACTTTAAAACAAGTAAATATGAGTTGCATACTGATAATCCTCTCTGTGCTGTTATCAATGTTTAGTATAAAAACTTATTGGACAAAATTGTAGGCAATGATAATCAGTCAAATTTTGGTGGCAAAACTGGCTATGCAAAATCTTCTCTTTTAGGATGAATGCTCTATTTGAATGTAATTCTAGTAATAGCATTTTTATATAACAACAACACACCCAGTGAAAACACACATGTGGGGTCTGGGGTAGCATTTTTGTATATGAAATTCCAAAGGCTTAATGTTACCTCCCCTGGCTGTGATTTGTATCAGGCTCATGCAGCAACGTGGTTTTGGTAGTGATCCAGTCTCTAATTTAGTTGTGGGCTTAGCCTTTTATCAGTTATGGTATTCTGCTATCCCAAAGGAGTTGCAGTTGCAAGAGTTGGACAGATTTGATAGCACGGTGCAGTCAGAGACCTTTGAGGACAGAATATTTATGTCCATTTTAAATTCAGAGGGGCATGATGCTGTTGAAGGCCAAGAGACTAATTCTCCATTCCATTGTGATTCAAACACCTCTATTAGGAACGATAAAGAGATCTTGGGAGTTGATGTCAGTCAACAGAGAGAAGTCGCCATGGTTAGTGATGATAATGTGCCGGGAGAAACACACAATGACAATTTTCAGCCACAAGACTTTTACTTGAATTCTGCTGAAAGAAGTGATCATGAAGGTTCTTCTATGGATCAGAGTGGTGATGTTCCCTATCATTCCATATTCTGCAATCGTGGTGAGTGTTACTCATGGATTAAAGATTTGTCTATGTTGCTGTATAGTCATATATGAATTCAAAAGAGTAGCAAATTTTACTTTTACTTGCAGAAAACCCTAGAGCCTGGTTTATGGCAATTGGATTTGGACTTGAGGTACAATAAGTAGTATGGGCTGAAAAAACAAGTTCACTTCTCTTTTTCCCTTCTCTCTTATGAAGGGGTCAGACGAGGCCCTTTATCTCCTTGTCTTAATTGAAGTTGGGGCTATTGGTGATTGAATATTGTTGATTTCAAGAATGAACATGTTCATATATCATTTGAATAATTACCTTTAGTTTGTACTGGTCATTCTATAATATGAATTTAGCCTCTAATTTTGCTTTGGGTTTAGGTAAGTTACAAGTATTAGCGTAGGGTATACTTTAGCCAAAAAAAAAGTGCATAGGCATGTAGTTATAGCACGTATTGTCTGGGACTTCTTTGGGCAATTTAAAATGAATGGCACTAGCATTCTTCCAAGAACTCTCCAGATGAGTGGGAGGAGCAGCAGCTGGCTAATGGCAACAGCAGCTAAGCTGCCCCTCATTTTGGTTTGTTGCAAAATCATACCTGCAAGGAACATGGGAAAAAAGTGTGGACTTCTTAAATTTTTAATACTTTTGATGGTGGAATAATGGGCCTGGAGTATATGCTTCAGTTTTTTGAAGGGATGATGTGAAGATGAGGAAGTTACTACTTTAGGAGAGAGAACGTCCTCTTGGAATATTCTCAAAAGGATGAAAAGGCAGTTGACATGAGGTGTATAGAATATTGAATTTCTAAGCCCTTCAATCCTTGTGAAGGTGGGTATTGTGCATTCAACTAGGTTCCGGTTTTGTTGAGGTCCAATTGAGATACATTATGTCCTTTATTTTTAGATAACTGCGGTATCCGGGCCAGCTTACGCGTAACTCGACTAATTCCACAAAATAACTGCCACCTCCTAGCTCCCAACAATAATATAATATACGTCATGTTCTTCATGCTGATTAGATTTAATCATGATATATTTCTTACTCTATTCAAATGTAGGTCTTCCACTGTGGTTATTGCCTTTACAATTGCCTTCCTCAAATGAAAATTTAGAGGATGATCTCAATAGGCATCGGACCCTGCGTAATGACCACTATAAGAATGCAATAAAGTATTTACGGCATGCTTTGCATTCGAGTCCACCAGTGCTCGAGGCTTTTCATCCTTTAATACAGGTAATTGCTTATGTCCAAGAAAGAATTCACACAAAAAATTTCAAATTGTAGAACTGCTTTTTGTAGATGTGCTAGGAAGTTCATGCATGTTCACATTATCCCCAGCTCTTGAAAGAGGACTCCGTAACCTCATATCGGTTGGTTACATGTATCTGTTTGTGTATCTCTATTTTCTGCATGCTGATCGTTGTGTTAGCTTCATCAGGTAAAACCAATAGAGGAGAACTCCTTTTTGTGAGAAACCTAACCCTAGGGCTCATAATGAGTCAAGTTGTTGAACACAGCTTGAGCTCGAAATTAAGCTGGTATATTAAACGCACCACCTCAAATTAGTTTCATCTCAAGTTGTCTGTGTTCAAGAATGTTAAAAATTCTAATATTTATGAATGCTTTGTAAATATATACTTCAAGAATATCTTTGCAATATTCCATCTTATTTATTCTATGTGGAGGCGGACCTACGTTGGATCTTGTGGGTACTCGAGCACCCATTACTTCCAAGTTGGGATCTAGATACTCTATTTACATTGACAATTTGTAAAAAGGTTAACCTTCATCAGCTAGCATCGACAGACTCAAAATGTCACTGGGTGCTTCAGTTGAATGGCGGGTGAAAGGTTGACCAAATCCTCCGCGACACAAGTTCGATTCTCATTTTCTACAATTTTTTCTTATTCTGATGATGTTCATTTTCTTTTTCCTTTTATTTTCTTCTCATTTTTTTCTGAAACTGGTAATGTTGTTATTTTCTTATTTGTCTTCCTTTCCTTTTTACTCTCTTTTTACCATTTTTACTTTCCATCCATTTTCCAGACAATACATTCTCTTCCAGAACAAAGAACTCTAGTTCTTTTTACTTCCCCTCCTAAAAAAACTTCATCTTCCTCCAAAACAGAAGGAATTCTTTTTTTGTTCTCACTTATAAAAGCTCTTACTTTGATGTTCATTTTCTATTTCCGTTTATTTTCTTATTTGTTTACATTTCCTTTTATTCTCTCTTTTCCATTTGTACTTTCTATCCATTCTCCAGGACACCCTTACAATTTTCTTTTTCTCATATGACTTTTAGCATCTTTTGTAACTTTTTTGTTTATTAATTTTGTGTAATTAAAATCAAAATATTCAATCTAAGGCTAATCTCACACTGAATATTTTTGGAAACAAATCTAGTAAGCAATGGATGCTATTATTCATTGTTTGAATAATATGAAAAATGTCTAGAATAATTGTGAATAGAATGACAATTTTAATGAATATTTATTATAGGTTTACTTGTTAAATAATTTTACCTTCAATATTCAAATAGCTGTGCACTTATATTTGATGGTTGTAGGCTTGTAGCAACTGTATGTTAATTGTAATGGAGCACCCATTACTTCAAAATCATAGGTCCGCCATTGATTCTATCAGGCGTTGAGTGATATATTTAAGTTAATAAATAATATGCTTTTCGTGTACTTGAAAGTTAATATCTTAGCAGATGCTGCTGCTCGGGGATCAGGTAAAGGAGGCTCTTGATGAGGTGGAAAAATTTACTCCATACTCCAACACATCATTTCAGTTGAGGTAGCTGTTTCTTTCTTATGAAAAAAGTTGAATATAAACCTAAAAGATAATAACCATGATGAGTTTTGAACTTCTCTGATAAAACAGTGTTGGTTACTAGTATATCAAGATTTTTTATGTGAAGGGAATGATCAAAGATTGAAGTGACAGACTGCTTATAGATGTTGCCACTTAAACTTTTCTTCACTATTTACTAGCGATCTTTTATGGAATGATAACCTTCTAGTTTCTCTTAACTAACGCTAATATCTATATCTATCACGTGAAGCTCCAATTCTTAAATCAAGATGCATTTGACACGGTATTTACATGAAAAGATATGATTCCAATGCTAACTTTATCTGTATCAATATCAAGCCCCCAATTCTTAAAAGAATTTAACTGGAAATTTGTGTATTGATCATTTGTGACAGATCTCTGTCCTGGTAACACTTTCAATGGTTATGTTCAAAAGGTCGGTATGCCTTATGTTTAGTTCTTTTTTATCTAAGTTGCCCGGACTCGGGTGTGGGTGTTTGATACGGGTGTGGATCTAGAGGTCAGATCCTTTATGATCTAAATTTTAAGATTCGAGGGTACGAATCCAGGTAAGTATACGGGTGTGAGGATTCGGTTAAAAATAATTTGAATATCTAAAATTAGAGTTATATTCTAAATTATGAGACATTATGTGGAAAGCTTACAAGGTATTCCGAGCAGAATCTCAAAAAGGAGATAAAAAGGAAAGGACTGACATAGAAATTTCTATATACAAGCTATCTTCCATTTTCTTCAATTCCACCTTAGTGTTTGTTTTTATAACAGAAATCATAGGTATCTATCCAAAATTTACAAGAGATTGTTCAGTAACATGACAATTTTCCGTAATGAGTTTCTTGGCGTGTCATTAGTTGAGTGCTTGCTGTACAACTGATCATTATTTCTTTTTCTCCGGTCTTACTCACTACGTCTAATTTCTTCTGGTTTCTTTGTTCTTTATCATGTGGCATGCAGGTTGAAAGCTACTATGTTGGAGCATTTTGACAGCAGTAACTATGTCAAACTTTCAACAATCCATGAGGAAAATTTGGAGAAGGATCCTACATGTAGCCACTCATTGGGGAGACTCATCAGCTTGCATAGAAGGGGTACATCCTAACCTGAAAAATCATTTTATTCACTTCATCCTGAAGAGATGAGAGAGACAAAATCTTAGTACTTCCTCAAGGTTCGCATCACTCCGAAGTATTGTCTTAAGGACATGCAAGAAATAATCTTCAATAATTGGCTTAAACAAAACTATCTATTTTGTCAAGAAATGAATCTTGTCTAATTCAACTCCAAAAGCGAGCTCTTGACTCATGAGGTGACCATTTTAGGAAAAAGCAACCCATTATCTCAATCAATGGGGACCACTTGAACATAACCTCACACATCCAAGCTTGGACATTTGGAGCGTTATGTGGGCTCAATATTGGATAAACCACGAATAAGGATGAACTTGATCTTGATATTGAACCTTGGACGTAAATCTACCCCAAAAGCTAAATCATGAAATGTGAAGTGTCCAAGACCGTGTAAGGAGACAACACAACCCATTCCTCCCTAACCAATGTGGACGCTTAACCTTCTAAAATTTTAAATTACTACAACATACTAGGAAAATCCCAATAAGTGGGGTCTGGAGACGGTAGAGTGTACGTAGACCTTATCACTACCTCATGGAGATAGAGAGGCTGTTTCCGAAAGATCCTCGGCTCAAGTCTATCAAATCCAAGTAGAGGGAAAAGAATACAATGAAGAAAGCATAGTCATTAATAAGAAAAGTAGTGTCAAGTCTACAAGAAAGGAATACTACCAAACATCAAAATAGTGTGATAATCGAAAACACAATAAACCACATGTGGCAAGAATTATAAGAGTATGACTAGTATTACGACTACTATCCCTCTACCCTAATACGCGGCCTCCACTCCTTCCTATCTAGAGCCATGTCCTCAGTAATATGAAGTTGCGTCATGTCCTGCCTAATCACCTTTCCCAGTATTTCTTCTGCCTACCTCTACCCCTGCACGTTCCCTCTACAACCAGCCCCTCGCACCTCCTGATTGGGGCATCAACACACTTCCTCTACACATGCTCAAACCATCTCAATCTTGGTTCCCTTATTTTGTCCGCTACAGAAGCCACTCCCACCTTCTATCAGATAACCTCATTCCTAATCTTATCGTTTCTAGTGTGCCCGCACATCCATCTCAACATCCGCATCTTCGTAACATGCATCTTCTGCACATTTGAGTTCTTGCTTGGGATTTCCATTTAGATACCTCAATTAATGACATGGCTTCTGTCGAACACCTGATGTTTATGAAAACTTCAAAGATATAGTACCATGGCCTAACTTAACCCCAAAAGCTAGCTCATTTGGGGGAGGTTTGTCCAAGTCCATATAAGGAGACCAATTTCTCATTCTATCGATGTGGGGCTTCTTAACACTCCTCCGCACGCCTAGACCCCAATTGGGGCGTGGACACTTATAAATGGGGGCCCAACATCGGTGAACAACAAATTGGGATGGGCTTGGCTCGGATAGCATGTTAAATTAGGTCTTAGGTCTAACTCACACCCCAAAAGCTAGCTCGAAGGGAGGAGGATTGCCCAAGCCTTATAAGAAATGTTAAATTAGGTCTTGGGCCTAAATTACACCCCAAAAGCTAGCTCGAAGGAAGGAGGATTGCCCAAGCCTTATAAGGAGTCCACTCATCTCATTAGCCACTAATGTGGGACTTTTGTCATTCTTTAACACCCCACCGCACGTCCAGTGCTTAGCATTTGGTGCGTGGGCAATTTTTGATTTTGGGGCCCCCAACATTGGGTGAGATGGATCTTGCTCTGATACCATGGAAAGATATAGTACCTGAGCCTAACTCAACCCCAAAAACTAGCTCATTGGGGGGAAGTTTGTCCAAGTCCATCTAAGGAGACCAATTTCTCATCTCTCTACCGATGTGGGACTTCTTAAGACTATGCCTATTAAGCACGATGCCTTGACATGGCACAATGTGTATTTCACAGTTCTTTTCAGCCCATTAAATGCCTTCAAATGGCTCATTTAGTTTTGTTTTTTCATTCCTTTTTTTTGTTGCTCTTCTAGTTTTTCCTCTCTTTCTCAAAACTTTTTCTTGTCTTTTTGGATCATTGGTCTTTCTTTTCCCTTTTTTGGGGGGCTCAAAAAGCTTTTTTACTTTTTCTTTTGATTATTTGTGATCAAAATCGAAGTGTCTTTGTTTTATTGCTGTATCTTCCAAAGGCTCTTGCTCAGACGGGCTTGGGGGTGGCAAATGTAGCAGCCTTGCCTCCTCATTGGAGATGTTGGGTCCAAGATTCGAACCCTGGTCAACCATATAAACAGGAGCTATTGCTACAAGGTTGCCTTCACAGTCCCAACTCTTAAGACAAAGCAAATCAGGAAATTTGAAGTTAGAGGCAATGTGCTCGGCTTATTGATGTACCCCCTGGAGAACTGAACAATCTGCATTGGAATTACAAAAAAGCAAAAATATGTATATACCAGCGAGTTCCATATCTCAAAATAGAAGGAAACTAGCTTAGTTTATTTACTGAAAATTCTTAGGACCTATGCTTGCGAGATACTACCCTAATTTTAGATTTGTTGATTTTAGGAGATGCAACAACATACCCAGCATAGTCCCACAAAGTGGAGTCTGGGGAGGGTGAGGTGTACGCAAACCTTACCCCTTTCCTTGAGAGAGTAGAGAAGTTGTTTCCGATAGACCCTCGGCTCGAGAACAGGCTTGAAAGATGAGCAAGTGTAAAAAAGCAATGATGAAAATAATGAAGAAAGAAAAGTACTGACAATAAAATAGTATAGATAGCCAAAATAAATGAAACAACAATTGTAATAAAATCGAAGGATAAGATAATGCCAACAGAAAAATAATAATACTAGTAAGAAAAAAGTCTAGAACCCCCAAATGATACCTTATTTTTGCAATTAATGCATTAATCATTGTATTTTGAGTTTTTTTTTTCGGGTTTTCCTTGGCCTTGGTTTATATTAATATCAGGAGATTATAGCACTGAAAAGAAAGTCCCATTTTGTGGGACTGCCCCAAATGATACATTAGTTTTTCAATTGATGCATTATGCATTGTATATTGAGTTTTTTTCTGTTTTTCCTCGGGCTTGGTTTATATCATCATCAGGAGAGTATAGCACTGAAAAGCTGATGGAAATGATAGCTTTGCATTTGGATGCTACTTATGCAAAATGTGACACATGGAAGGAGTTGGCTTGTTGTTTCCTGAGGCTTTCTCAATGTGAAGAAGATTGCATGTCTGTGTGCTCCAACGGTGAAGATAGTGAGAAGCATAAATTCTCAAAATGGAATAGTCAGATTCCAAAAATATTTAGCGATTATGAGTCTAGCAAGTCATGGAGGCTCCGTTGCAGATGGTGGCTGACTCGTCACTTCAGCCAGAATATACTCACTTCAGATATTGCTTCAGGTACAACTTCATTTCTTTCTTTTTAGCATGCAACTAAGTTCACTTGTTTACCACAACAAAGGTCCAAATACTAAATACTAAAGCTTTGTGGGCTTGATCTTGGTTTGAGGTGATTAAGGTTTGTATATTAGCTGTTTGGTTTGATCCCCCACCACATCTTACCCCATAACGTTTGATGTGTAGCAGTTTTATTGTGTTTGTTTATGCTCAACTTTCTAGAAGGAAAATAATCTGTTCACAAATTTCTGAAGAACCTGATCCACCTTGAATTATGTTTGCCTGAAAACAGTTGTGTGGAAAACTGCATGGATCCTAACAAAGAACTGTTTGCTGATCCAGCTTCCAAGTTTTTCTAGTTTCTTAAAACTAATATATATGATGCAAAAGTCAAGAATTGGCTTTAATAGTTAGTACTAGTATAGATGTACAAGAGTTAAAATTCAAATTATTAAAAAATTCATGTGGTTCCAAGACATAATACTGCATTGTTAATACTGTCAGGTCTTGGACAAATTAGAAACAGACTTTGATTGATATTAGGTTCTTGTTTTCTCCGTTTTCTTGCAAATCTATGGATGGATGCCTTTGGCAAGATGCCTGCATCCAAGGCCCCAAATATGGGTGTGGGCCATTTTGAGGGGGTGAAAAAACATCCTTGTTCTCTGAGTCTTTACACTTGTAGAAGTTCAGTTTTCTCTTGCCCATACCATGTGATCGGGAGGTCACGAGTTCGAGCTGTGGAAATAGCCTCTTGCAAAAATGCAGGGTAAGACTGTGTACAATAGACCCTTGTGATCCATCCCTTCCCCCTTCCCCCTTCCCCCGCATGTAGCGGGAGCTTATTTCACCGGGCTGCCTTCTTTAAGTTCAGTTTTCCACCTGTGATGACCAAACTCTCTCTTGTATATATTAGATTAGATCAATGCCACATGCAGCAGGGATATCTCCAACTTCACCCAGGCTAACATTTGGTTTCCTCTGCCTCTTGCAATTAAGTTTGAGTCTAGTTAAAGACAGAAGACAGAATGCCAAAAGATTACAATTTTTACACCAATCCTTACAAAATGAGAAATTTCAAAGCAACCTACTGAACAAACAGTATTTCAGGGTAAAAAAGAATCTAAGCTATCAAAACACCACAACAGACCCGTTTTTTTAATAAAACAAACGGGTCTGTTGTGGTGTTTATAACGGTTGTTCGTCATCTTAGATGCTCTTTTTTAGGTATTGCTATTATATATAGGAGTATTATTCAATCTTTGTATTCCAGCAAAGGTTTTACATTTTAATACTCTGATTTGCCTGTTGATGGCAGGTGACTGGGAACTGCTGACTTACAAGGCCGCCGTGGCATGTTACCTTTATGGGCGAGAATTTAAGTATGTTGTGAAGGCTAGGGAGTGTTTGGAAGGAGAGCCAATTAACAAGAATTTGTATTCCATATTGCGCATGCATGCCAACACTTGTGCTGGATTTTACTTCAACGTAAAGAAATAAGGGGTCGTTTGGTTTGACTACAAGTTATGCTAAGATTAGTTATGCTGGGATAAGTTATACTGAGATTAGTTATACTGGGATTAATTTTTGTTGCTTGTTTGGTTTGTCACATTCAAACTTATATTCATTGCATAATTTCTAAGAATAAGTTGTTTGTTTACAAAAATATCCTTCACCTTATTTAGATTTTCTGTTTTTTACATTTTCTATGCAAGTTTTAGTTATTCGTTCTTATAAATTAAAAAACTTCATCTTATTTAGCTTAAAAATAAGATGGTAGAGTATCCATCTTATATTCACTGTCAACAAGTATCACAATTGCCGTTGCCACCATTTTTGGTCGCTGGCAACTTCTATTATCAATCACCTCCATCACTGTCACCAACTACCGTCAACATCATCCATCAACCATTACAAATTACACAATGGTCAATCAACATTGCCAAATATGAACATCAATTATCTCCACCATCATAATTATCACCACTAATTGCCACAATTGTGTTAATCACAACAACATCAACCATCTCCACCTTCCTATCAATATATCTACTAGATAGACTTTATCAAATAGCACCTCTTGATGAGAGATATGAACAAGAAGTTTTGAGAAAACTAGTGTTTTCTGAATTATATGGAGCCAATTGAATCTATGGGTATTAAGCTAGGGGAGTGAATGTGATTAGATACCCCGTAGTCTTAGCTGTAAATGATGGATACTAAGTGTTGTGCGTATCGAAAAACTTCAACTTGTTGCTTGACTACTCGACTTGGCTATTGAAGAAGCTCTTTGCCTTTAGGCACCCGGAACTGACACGAATTGAAGTGTTTTTCTTGCATACTCTTGATAAACTAGTGTTTGTTCACTAGTGGACATAATCTATTCGATTATATCTTTAAATGGTTCCTTTTTTTTAGTCAAATAATGATCTAATTACTATTTTACTTGAATTGTATATTTAATATGTTTAAAAATAAATGTATACATATTCAAATGCTAAAAAATAAACATTCTTAATTATTCAATATTACACATCTAAATACAACAGGTTAATTATTCAAATTTAAATTTCTTAATCGTAATGTAAAAAAATTGGAGCTTTAAGTTCACATGGCTAATACAATAAAGTTGGGGTGGGAAAAAAGGATTAATAAGGATGTGATTGAATTTCCAAAGCAAAAACGAGGGGACCTTTGCACCCACATGTTCACTAACTACCGATGTTGCACCTTAATTAATGTATACCCGCCGACCTTAAGTCAAACCCCAAACAAGCCCTTAAATTCTCTTTTAATGTCGTGTTTATTTGTTTATATATAGCTATAAAATAAAAGGTGTAATTATATGTTTGATTATTCTTTTATTTTTATTAAAAAGTAAATATAAGAAAATAATATTCTTTTAAAAAATAAATTTTAGTGTGCGAGAAATATACAAGTATACAAGAAATATGAAAAATGAAAAAAAAGAAAAAATTTACTTTTTCTCAATTAAACTTAATGTCATGTTGACCAAATAAACACGTCAAACTATATAATTACACCCTAATTTCCAATTGAAAATGACCTTTCAAACATACCCATATTACTTGACATTAATTTGTGCGTTTGATATGATGGGAATATTTTTTTTTCGGTTATTAATAAATATTTTCAAAATATAAAATGAGTTTCTTTAATTGGGTCAAAGTTTTTTTTCATTTATCATTACTTCAACCGACACATGCATAAATTATGCCTCTTTAATGCTCAATTGTAAAGGATTTCAATAGATCATAGGGCTTAAAAAGTGGGTGATTCATTAAGAATCTATAAATTTATCTCATGTAGCTTAATTAATCCATACATAAATTATTATTATTCTCAATTTTTTATATGAATATATTGTGTATAATAGATGAATCATTCAAATTCAACCTTGATAGTTTCAGGATTTTGGTCATGTATCTTCAAATGAACTTAGTTATTGTACCATTTATTATCTATTTATGCATTGGATGTTCATTTACATGTACATGATATATGAATAAATACACACATATAGAATATAGTAAGATTTTTTATTTTATTTTTATATTATCTATGTACTTCTTTTTTTTCTATTACCACCAACTCATATTTAGTATAATCACTTAACAGTTTGGTTATGTAAAATTGTAAATATTTTGCATTGTGAATTGAACTTACTCTTTTACAATTTTTTGAATTATATGCACTTATTTTTAAAAAAAAAAGGTTATGCTAAAAGTGTAATTCTTGATTTGCTGCTGCATGTGCTTAAAACTTATTTTGCTATTTGTGTATGTTCCTATTGTTGAGATTATGCCTTTTTACTTACTTATTAAATATATTAAAAAATAAATAAAATCCCCATTTATTTCCAAATATATTTTGAGTGTCAACTAAATCCACCAAGACTATTGTGTGACCATCATCTCCCATTTTCACTGCTGTAAAAGCTTTATTGAACTCCACAGGACAAAACAATAATAACCACCGCATTAGTGACGGAGTCAAATTTTTTACTAAAAATCAAAATTCAAAAAAATAAACATACGAGCTAGTTGAGACAAGTTTGATATCTACTATAGACATTAAAAATTATACCTACACAGATTTTATCATTGCCTCGTCTTCTCAAATGAACCCTTTATTGCCACCTACCTCTTTTTAGCAGTAGTAGCAGCAACTTTTTTTTCTTAGAACTCTCAGCTATCCCCTTAAGTAAACCAAATAGTTAATTTGTTGAATTAATCGCAGATGGCAGGTGGGTATAGAGCTGAGGATGATTACGATTATCTGTTCAAGTTGGTGCTAATTGGAGATTCTGGTGTCGGAAAATCCAATCTACTTTCTCGATTCTCCAGAAACGAGTTCAATCTTGAATCCAAGTCTACTATTGGCGTTGAATTCGCTACCCGTAGCATTAAGGTAGATGATAAGATCGTCAAGGCCCAGATTTGGGATACTGCTGGACAAGAAAGGTGTTTTTTTTTCTCTTTACTTCTACATTTTGAGCTAATTGGATTGAATCTTGTTTGATCTGGCAATCCCATACTCTTGAAACTTGTGTATAAGTTGCTAATTTAACTTTCTAAAGTGGGGTTTGTTTCAATTTTTGCTAGAATTTGATTATTAAGGAGTTAATAAACTTGCCCCCCAAAAAAAGTTTTAATCTTTTTGAGTTTTTTGGCAAGATTTGAGAAGGATTGGTAGTTTCATAGCTAAGGGATGAAGTTCCCTAATTCAGTTACAGATATGTAAAAGCTAGAAGGCGTTGTGTTACTTAGTATGTTATGTTGCCATCTAGATTTTCTGTATGTGGTACTTTGTTTTTGTGAGCTGAGGTTATATCGGAAACAGACTCTCTACCTCAAAGTAGTAGTAAGGTGTGTGTACATTTTATCCGCTCAGGCCGCACTTTTGTGGGATTACACTTGGAATGTTGTTGTGGTGGTGGTGGTGGTGGTGGTGGTACTTTGTTTTTGTGTGTATATATCTATCTCTAACGTGTCTCTCTACCCCCACAAAGGAAGGGATAAGGTTTGCGAACATCATACCCTCCCAGACTCCATGAGTGGGATTAGATTGGGTATGTTTTTGTTTTTGTATATATAAGGAGGATGTGAAGGATAGGATTGCTCTGTCTTGCTTGGTATTGTAAAGATGCTTTTGATTGTTAGCTAGCAAGTATAACACTTAGTAGTGACGGATTTTTCCTATGGTTCAATGCCTCCCATTAGTGTCTTTTAGGCAACGAGCAAGTGTAGTTATGGATCAAGTTGTCACTAGTAGACCTCAATTTACTTCTAACTTCTTCTAAAAGGTGATTTCTTTTTGTTTTCTTCGGAAGTTGTAAATTAGAGGTGAAAACAAATGACATCTGCACGTTAAACTTCCATAGGTGTGATGGTTCATTGCCCCTGCCCATAATATGATTAATCCGGCATGGGCTACATGAGCCCCTAGTAGTTTACTGGATAAATTGAGTTGTTGGGCATTCCCGATCATTCATAAATCTGTGAGTTTTAAGGCTTCAAATATGGATATGATATAATTAAAGAAAAGGAAAGAAACGGATAACTAAGGAGTGGAGTAAATGTGGTCCCTAGGGTTTTGGCTAATGGTAAGAAGGCAGTGCATTATGTGTGGGTTAGGGGCAGGTCAAAGGTTCAAAGCCTACTGCAGTCAAAAGCGTAGTACATTGTATTCAATTGGAAAAGGGTAGAGAGGTGGGTCCATTATCCACTGAGTTCCAAGCGGTGCGCCACTTGCCCTCGTGGATTCCTTGCTTATAATAAAATGGAACAAAATTTGGCATGTTGGCAATGATATATTTATAGCAAGTTAGCTAGAAAAGTTGGACTTGTGCATGTATGGTAGTACTAGTCTATTAATTATCTCCTAGCTAACATCACTTCATTCAAGTACTAATTGACTTTTGCTAGAAAACTTTCTTTTTCAGGTAAGACTAAAGGTTTTTTTAAAGAATAGGTACTATTTTCCATTACTTATCAAAAAGAGAAAGGAAAATGTCATGCACTGAATTAATCACGACATTTTTAAAGAATGGGTACTATTTTCCATTAATTAAATGTCGTGCACTTAATTAATCACGACATTTGACTGTTATCTACTTCATCAGCTTAGGTATCAGAAATAATCTCCTTACAATGCCATGTTAATTGGTGGTTCTGTTGCAAATTTCGGACTAGACGCTAGAGTATAGATGTGTATATATGGATGAAAGATGTGCTTCGCTCATGTACTCGAAATAGTTGACTGCCATCCTAAGAGAAAGACAGGGGATGTTTTTATCCTTGTAGTTCTTCTGTTGTGGTTCTCGTAGGTTAGTCTTATCTTTCTTGATTCTCTTCTTTGCCGTTTTATTGCTTAACCTGCGACTTTCTTCTGCCAGCTAATCTGATTCCTGATAAGTTCATTTTCGGGTTTGATTTTTTATTTCAAGTGTGGAACTTATGTTTGAGCTCTGTTAAATCTTTGGTTTGAAATCTATTTGGTTCTCCTTTGTCACGGTAAGATTGGCACCTTATTGAAGTGGAGACTAACTAAAACTTCCATTTCCCATGTCGGACAACAGGTATCGTGCAATTACAAGTGCATACTACAGAGGGGCTGTCGGTGCATTGGTTGTGTACGATATCACCCGACATGTCACATTTGAAAATGTTGAGAGATGGTTAAAAGAACTTCGAGACCATACCGACCAAAATATAGTCATAATGCTCGTTGGGAACAAGGCCGACTTACGTCACTTGCGTGCTGTTTCAACAGAGGATGCCAAGTCCTTTGCTGAAAGAGAGAGTACCTTCTATATGGAGACTTCAGCACTTGAATCCTTGAATGTTGAGAATGCGTTTACAGAAGTATTGACCGAGATATACAGGGTGGTCTGTCGGAAAGCACTCGAAGTTGGGGACGATCCTACTGCATTGCCAAAGGGGCAGACTATAAATGTTGGCAAGGATGATGTTTCAGCTGTGAAAAAAGTTGGTTGCTGCTCTGTCTAAGCTAAAAAAATCAAGAAATCAGTGAAGTTAAGCTTTCAAATGGCTTCTCCTATAGTTGCATTGAGTATTCTCAGTTTTGAATATCTTAGGAAATATTCCACCTCTGTATTGTTTCATTAACTTACCTTTAGTTTGTACCCTATTTTGCTAGTCTTTTGACTCTTTGAAAAGATTTTTACAACTCCATTTATATACTTCTACATTATATTTTTATTTGGTATGTTTATGGCATGAGATGAGTTTAAATGGAGAAACATGATTTATATATAATCGCCGCAACTTGTTTGGAACTGAAGCTTAGTTGTTACTATTATGTTTGACATGTAGAAGAGCAAGTGGTTTTTTTTTTTTTTTGTAAGAATAATGTTTCTTAGGATTTAGTTAGTTGCCATTTTATCTTATGCTCCCTCTGTTTTAATTTGGTTGTTTTACTTTCCTTTTAAGTTTTTTTTTTTAAAAAAAATCTTTTCTTTTTTATGACGCCTCTTTAATTTCAATTTTTCACATGTTTTCAAGAGTCTTCTTTAGTTTTTAAAGACATAATATATAAATATACCCTTTAACTTGGCGGCTTGGCCTCATTTCACATTTATGCCCTCAAACTGTGGTTGTGCATACGTAGATGCTTAAATTTGTATAAAGCTGAACAAGTAAACATGAGTTTTATGTGACATAATACACGTAGGACCCAAATTATCATATAGAATGCCAGTGTGTGTCTATTTGTTTAATTTAATACAAATTGAAGTGTCTACTTATGCACACTCAAAGTTGAAGGGCATAAATGTGAGTTGAGACCAAATTAAAGGACATATTATGTGTATATAATTATATATCATCACTTTACTTTGTAACTCGTAAGGGTAAATTTGCTTAGTTTGGTGTAAACACCTAAATATTTTCCCAAGTAGTGATAATATATCAACAGTGATAAGCATGCTCAACACAATAAAAAGATATAGTACATAATGCCTTTAGCTTGACATCATTTTACGTCTATGTGCAAAAAATAGGCACTTAAACACTATCATAAAATTGAACAAGTAGACACGTCCTATATGACAAATCTCACGTGATTTGCCATTTAGGATGTGTGCATCTCACACAATTCGTGTAAGACACATATAATACTTTAAGTACCTTCTTATAAGTACCTTCTTATGCACAACCAAAGTTGGAAGACACACATACTAATTGATGTCAAGTTAAAGAACACGTTAATGTACTGTATGCTTCAGAAAATATCACTAAGTAGTTATACCATCTGCAGTACAAAGATGGCACATTAATCCAGAAAGAATACAGTAATCATGCGCGGTCGAACAAAATAATTTCAGATGTCTATACAAAATTCACAATACATGCACATGGTTCCATCAAAATTAAGAGGTCTGTACAAATTCAGGTGACAAATTAAGGTCACCAAGTTATATGCTAACATCTAGCCAAAGTATATACAAAATATATATATATAATTATACAGGTCTCCTCTTGTTAGAGAACAAATATTTAACAAGAGAACAAAATGTCCCACTCTTATAATTATTCATCCACCAACCAACCAACCAACTCCCTGTATTCACAAATCTTTTCTTTCTATTGACAATCCGGTGGATTTGCAGATAGGGCAAGTGTTCTTCACAACCAACCACTTCTTTACGCACTCCGCGTGATATTCATGCCCGCAATCAAGAGTTCCTATAGTTTCTTGCTTGTTGTAATCAGTCTGAAATTGAAGGCAAAATATACATTGCAAGCCATCAGAGATGTAAGGATAACTAAAAGAAAGAAAACAAGGAAATGTAGCTCCATAGGAAAGCATAACGGCGCATAATTGGAAAATAATCATGCATTACAAATCCAGACAACATAAATTACGATAGACAGCATTCTATGTGAACAGAAAAAAAGATGGACAGAAACATCTTAGTAGCCAAGGCAATACATTGCCTGGTGGAAATCCAAAAATAATTGACGGCATCCTACTGTGATGATAGTTAAGCTTATAAAGATTGAGGAAGGAGTCCAAAGCATCCTCTTCAGTTCAGCTGACAGACTACGCTATGCTATTGCTTAAATAGATACCACCACCCAAGAGAACGCATGGTTCTTATACTTAGATGTCAACCTATTCTTTCTCCATAACATTTTATACAGTCACTTCTAGAGTTGCAACAAATATAGGAAAAGAAAAAGATATCAATTCCAAATGCAAAAGTTTTCCAAGTGGATTGATTTGTAAAATTATTAATTCTTTATTAGGAGGAAGAATAAAAAATTATAAGGGGACAATTTGCCAACTTCATACTTCTGCTTAATACATTGTCTCCCAAACTTGACTTATTATATGAAGCATCAAAAGAAAATTCTTTAACCACAGTAAGAGAGAGAAAAAAAAACAATTTTTTTTTCCAGAGATTGACGATTATCAGAGAGTTAAAACAAGAATATCTTCATCAAAGATACTGAAAACAAGAATAACTAGTAGATATAAGAACATAAATTAAGAGATATAAGAACATTTCCTAGGAAGTTCATTTGGAATGAAGTTTGACACTCCTTCGTTTCAATTTATTTGTTTGGTTTTGACTTAACACGGAGTTTCAGAAAATAAAGAAGACTTTTGAAACTTGTGGTCTTAAACTAAAGATATGTAAAATGAACCAAAATACCCTTTAATCTTGTGGTCTTAAATATGTCATGTGGAAAGTTAGAATTAAAGAATTATCAAAAAAGGGAAGAGGCATTCTTTTTTAAACGGACTAAAAAGAAAAGGCAAACAAACTGAAACAGAGGGAGTAACTAACTAAAACCTACTAATGCGATTGTTTGAGTAAGAGCTTACACTCATCTGATTTTTCTTGGTTAGTGTACTTAATCAGCACCTAATATAAAAATGGACGGGAGAAAAGGAGACTGAAGTAGAGCCATCCCCAGAGTGATCCCTGCAAAAGTCACAGGCAAACCTAATCCTACTCAAAGTATAAGTTAATGTTAATACCTGGCATATGACACAGAAATCAGCTTCGTGATCCAAACATGCAGCAGTTTCCAGGGTGCAAGGAATAACGGGGAGCGAAAATGATCTTGTTTTCAAACGGATAACAATTATTTCATCTGACAATCCAGTTGTTACATTGCCAATCTGCTCCCCCAGTGCAAGAAGCTCCTGGAATAGAATTTTAAAGTTGCAGAAATTTTATTATTAGATGTTATGCAAATTAATTGCAGAGCAGACAATAACTCCGAACTAGTAATTAACATACAAACAAAATAGAGACTTCGCAAGTACTGATTAACCATCAGGACAAATCTGAGACAGTAATATAATCAAGAAACCTATTGCTCACCTCGTAGGACATGTGATCTACGTCTAAACGCATATCTCTGTGCTGATCAATGGGATTGTTAACTTCATGGTAGCCCGAAACATCCAGCATTGCCACTCCCTACATTTAACAACCATGAAGAGATAAACCCATTAGCATTCAATTCTATTAACATCAAACAAATGCATCAATAGACAACAATAATGACTAAGGAAGTAACGAGATATGGTCAAACAGAGAAAAGTTTACATCTTCTGGCAGAACTCTCATGTTAGGAAGGTTCTGATGTCTAGTATTTCTTTCAAGCACGATAGCCCTTCGATGAGGTCTATACAACCCAAAGCCAGTTGGTAGGGAGGGCATATATCTGGGTCCTGCCTCTACAGCGCCTTGCATTAGGTTAGTGGTGAAATTGGACGAATTATTTGGTAGGTGTCTGTGTGAGGATGATGCTGTCACTTGCGGAGGGAACGTGATAGGCTGGCCTCTCATTCCTTGAATATTAGGTGGCAGATGATGAAGTCCTGGGTGCCCTTGAGGAATGGGTGGATGCAGAAAACTAGTCAAACCTCCATTGCTGGATGTCATATGATAACCTCGCAAGCCCATGTTTCCAGCATCTACACAACCCCCAATGCCACCTAGTTTAATAAAGAAAAGCAAGCAGCTGCAATCAGTTCCTGAAGTTAAATGACATCACTTGAAGATTTGAAGAAGGGGGGGGGGGGATTCACTGGAGATATAGAACTAAGGGGGGCACATATGCAAGTCATTTGTCAATACAAGATAAATTAACAAAATGGTCAAGGCAAAAGGAAAATAAGACATGTTTTCTGTGGATTTTTCCATTTAAAATAAGCGGGCAAAAGGAAGCTGAAAGATTCATTGTTCAGCTGGTAAGAAAACAAATCTTAAAACAAGAGACTTTCAGAAAACGTTAAACAAGGAGAAGATTAGCAACGGTAAACCTAGAGAAAATAGATCCCTAAATTTCAATTAAAAAATGAACATAAATTACCAGGCACATAGGGTAAAGGAGCAGCCTGATTCCAGGCCCAAGTTTGAGTCTCACTACCATTGCTGTTGAACTGCAGATCCAACCAAGGATTGCCAGGCAACTGATGGGTCTGACTTATATAGTTTCCTTGAAATACATGATTGTGGTTATGTCGTGCGAAATTTTCTGGACCACTAGCACCAGATCTGTTACTCATACTTCTCAGTGCTCCATCTTCAATGTATGATGATGAATTGCCTCCATAATCTGGTGGTGTAAATGATGCAGCATTCATTGGAACATCAGATTCATGTGCCCTTGCAATCATTGGAGCAACAGAAGAACTGGAACCTGCCAAAGCATGATGATATTGAAGATTTGCAGGAATTCCTTCAGCATTCTTTCTCTTAAATGAGCCTCTGACATCGTCCATGTAATGATTGTTCCTTCCGTAATCTGAATTCATTCCAAGGATGTTGTGAGAGCTTGTATGAAGCCGATCATGTGGCCCATGATTTACTGGAATAGGGAAATCTCCAGAAGCGGATGGAACAGCCATGTAAGGATTGTAATGATTTGATGAAGCAGAAATAGCTAGGTCAGGATTGCTGGCAGGATGCTGATGTTGAATCCCATTGAACTGTGTCAAGCCATATGTTAAGGTACCCTCTTGATGGTCTGATACATGGTGCAAATATATATTACCAGCATTTACGGGAGCTGGTACTACTGCATGGACAGTAGGCTGTGGTAAAGTCGCTATGCTCCCATAAAACATGCAAGGTGCTGAATGAAAAAACTCTTGACCTTGCTGATCTGCTTCCATATCAATTATGCGATTACCGTGTGACATGCTCCTTTAGCCTATCTTCGTAGTTACAATGTTGTGGGGTGATGCCTGCTTGGAGGAGAACAAGCTATAATACATACTGCATCCTAATAACATCATTGACTGAGAAATTGCATAAACTTGATAGATGGCCAGCTGATAATCATTTTGTTTGTAAATGGACATCCAGATCAATGGATGCTTATTTCAATATCTTTCTCCATGTTCATCCCAATAAGTGAAGTTCAATATTGAACCTAGAACTTAGTAGTTCTTATTCAAGATCTATAGGAATTACATCTTTGATTCAGAAAAATTGAGCTCGGGTAACACATATCATCACCTCAATAAAAACACTAATGAAAAATAAAACCACAAAACTCATGAATGTTTTTCCTATAGTAGTTACGTGTGGTAAATATGATGAACCAGATAAATATGGTGTGGGGAGACTTAGCGAGCTCTTTTTCTGCATTCAGAATCACCTTAACCGATCATTGGCGAATTCACTAGTCATGAAAGGTATATCTCAAGATGCCAAACCAAATTATTAAGTGTTCACCTAAACTTCACGTATCCCACAAATCAAGTAGGATGTCAGTTCTGTCAGAGCGCTTAAACGCCATATCACTGAAGATAGAGAGATTCACATTCTTGTGGTAGATATTCAGGCAGGGCAGTGAGACTGACAGACCCGGATGGAAATTTTTTAAGTCGGGAACACACCAAATAAAATCTTGATTTTAGTTGTGTGTTTTTTTTAAACAACACCAACCTTCATTAGGACTTCGAGATTAAATTATGTCCTGTTTGGTTACCAGAGGAGTGGGCAAGACAAATTACACAGTTTTCAATCAAATGTTTGTTGCTCATGAAAACACACTACCCAGAAATTACATGACAGCAACAACAACAATAATAAACAAACTGGGGAGGGTAGAGTGTACTCAAACCTTACCCTACCTAAGAGATAGAGAGGTTGTTTCCGATAGATCCTCGTCTCAAGAAAAACAGTCCAATGCAATCCAACGAAAGAAGTAACGAAAGTACAAGAAACAACATATGGAAACAGAACAAAAACTACAACAAAACAAAACGATAATTGAGATACAAGAAATCAACAAACAGTAACAGAAATGGAAGAACAAGAAACTGCAGGAGCAATACTACGACTACTAAATATGAACGGACAACAAGACATCGCAGTGCTACCTACCAACCTTATATCATAATCCATGTCCTCCACACTCTCCTATCATGTCCTCAGCAAGCTGAAATTACGTCATGTCCTATCTAATCACCTCTCTCAAACCAACTTAGTGACAGGATGCATACACACACACATATAAATCAAAACACTCCAATTGAGTTGATTATTGCCCAAACACCATAAAAGGAAAACAAAATTATACAGGCATACACCCAAGCAAGACACATAAAAAAACATAATCTTCCAGTATTGTTAAGGTCAACGTAACATATATAACTGATACACAATCTTATGCAATTCATGGATGAGAAAAGGAAAACATACAGCAAAATCGAAGCCTCACCTTTTTATCATCCAAATATCAACTTCTTCCTCGATTGTCGCCTTTAAACATAAAAGGCACAAAAATGCTCAGTGGAAAACACCTACACAAATCACAAAAACAAAAAAAAAACAATCTTTTAGACAAAAAAACAAAACCCAGATACCAAAATGGCAATCAATAATCATCAAACTAAAAATCAACAAGAAACCCCACAAATTATTGCTTCCTGCCATAGCCTATGCATGCTTAAAACAAGAATAACAAGAAATAGCTACACATTACCAAATTCACAAAATTAAACATTATATTTGAAACTTTGATGAAAAGGGTCCGATTATAAAATGAAAAACTAACCAACTAGAGGTTGATCAGACGATCGATAGATCAAAGAAGGAAAAAGAAAAGGGATTATTGAAGAGAGGTTTCAATGGAAAAGTGGAAATTTTACGGTTAACTGCTAATTGGCTGTTTGATTCTCCTATTAATTGGCCACGTTATTTTTCTTGTAATTTCTGCTGTCATCCCTAACAAGATAAGGCACTTCAGGGTATTTAAGTAATTGCACCTCAATATACAATTCATTACTTTTTCATTTTTTTATTCGGTGTTCGATATTTTATCTAAATGAACTAAATTTGTATTTACTTTAAAAATTCTTCACATGGGTGGCTTGATGACATTTGCCTTTTAAGTCCTTAAAAGTTTTTATAATTTCATATTATTTTCGATAATATTAAAGATTTTTAAAAATATATATATTTTAGAACTTTTAACTAAACAATACAAATATTCTACTAATGAGAATAATGTTTTTACAATAATATGCAAGATACTATATTGAAAATACATAGTTAATATGTTATTAATCTAAATAACTCCGCACTATTATAAATAATAATATCACGCGAAATATTAACACTAAACTAAAAACAACAATTATGAAAAAAGAAAAAGAAGCAAAAAGAAGCAATACTATTTTTTTACGTAGGCATATATACTTAAAGTTTCAGAATAAAATTTGATTTTAGATGATTAATTTTATTAAAATATCTTTAATTAAAACTTTCTAACAAACGTAATATTGTATTTTATAACGCTAATTCAAATTTAAAGTTCCTAATAAAAAAATGTTGATGCTATAATAATAAATTTGGTATTATAGGAAAAAGCCTATTCCTACTCACATAAGAAAACAACATCGTAGTCAATTTAAAGTCATATGAGACTAATAATTAAGCATGTTCTAATTTGGGCCTATTTTTTGTTGGAAATAAAATTAAATGATAGATTAGGGAAAATGACAAAAATAGTCCTCTAAGTGTCGATCTAACAAATGTTGATCATTTAATTTTGCTAAAAGATATAACATTCCATGAAATATTTATATAAACTTGGTAGGCGTTTGGATATCCAATTTCTTCTCATGATTTAAAATATTTGAGATGAAATCAACATTTGGATATGCCATTTTTTAAATCTTAAATTCTCTACAAAGCTTAATTTGGAATTTCATATCATGATTTCACATTTTCAAATACAAAAATTGATTCACAAGTTTAAATTTTGTAATTTACTATTTTATATATACACTATTGTTTTTGACATAAACTAAATGAGTGATGAAATATTCACATAATATGAATATGATGATATAATACTAACGGTATTGACCAACAAACAACTCAATTAAATATAATACTCTATTACTCATATTCAATTTTTTTTATTAAACTAAAGTTTAATCAATTAATGTTGTATTTTTTAATATAACTTTGTGATAACGTATTATATATAACAGATTAAAAAGAAAAGTAAGACATATCGATTAAAACATAAAAAGTACTGAATTTATAAAAATAAATATACACTTTGCTATGTGAGTTAAACAACTTCCCAAAAAATCTTGCCCACTTTGGCCAAATGACCCCCCAATCTATAATCGGATTTCCAACTACACACTTATACTTCACGGGGGTCCTATTACCCCCCTCAACTATTTAAAAGTGGAATTATTTCCTCCCTGAAATGTCATTACCAGGCATCTGTCTTGTGGTGAAATATACGCGCTTGACACGTGTATTTCACCATTTAATGATTATTTTTTTTAAAAGTTCTCCTCCTTCCTCTTTCTTTCTTCCCTAATTATTTCTTCAACCTAACTACATTAAACATCATTTTTACCTCAATAAATTTCTATATCTCTAACATTTTATAAAAACGAAAATTCAACTCACCTTTTCATCTACTCCGAATCTCTAGAGTCTAGAAGATAGCGGTCCTAATTAATCAAATCTTTCATCCAACTAATTCAACAATTTTCCACATTTTTTTACATTTCGTTTGATTTTCTTTCTTAGACAATTTCAAATACACATTAAATGGGTCATGAACATTCGAGATCAGATTCATCCCTTGAAGATTTCGCCGACAACTCAAAATAATCGCGGATGAGAAACCAATTTGTTACACCAATTTGAGAAACCTCTCTCTCTCTTCCCCATTCTTTATTATTTCTCCCTCTAAAATTTTCATGATTAATTTATAATTTGAGTTTTTGATTTTGATTCTTCATGAATTTTAGGAGAACATGTAGGATCCTTCTTTTAAAATGTAGAAGAAATTGTTTTGTTTTAGTTTCTTTTATTAAGTTTGAAAATATTTTTTAAATATACAATTACTTCACTTTGATTTGTTACTCTTGAATTCATCACTTTAAAAAAAATAAATTAATGGGTATGTTTTTTTTTAAAATAATAATTTAATTTGTTAGATATGTCCTAAATAAGTTTATTGAAAAATTATTTATTCATTAAATGCATTTGTTGTTGATAATTTTTATTTCAAACATCCATTGAAAAAGATTCAACAATGATAATGGTGAAAAATGTTGTATACATAAATAAGAAGAAAGAGAAAGAAAAAACAAAATTAGAAAAAAAACGGAAATTAAAAAAAAAATAGGCAACTCACTCTCTCAAAGAGAGTGATAAAACATTCTATTCCAACTCAGCACTTAAGGGGTTATTTATTTCATTTTAAAGTAGTTCAAGGGGGTAATAGGACTCCCGTGGAGAATAGGTGTGTAGTTGAAAATCCGGTGATAGATTGGAGGGTCATTTGGCCATTTTCTCTTATAATTAATTAATGGAAAAATATAATCATTTACCTTTTAATTTTTTTTATTTAATAGTGATATTAGAATTTGATTAGATTTGAATCTTGGTTAAATATTTTAAATGAAAACTATTATATATTCAAATTCAAAATCTAATTAATAATGAAGTAATACCTATCATTCCATCACATTTAGTAGTTCTTGATTATATTACTTTGTATTATCTAGTATTGTGCATCATCTTCATTATATTCAAACATTTTGATTTTTCCGATTTTAACTTAAAAAATTTACATTTTGTTAATTATTTGATTATCATATTTTTTAATACATATTACTTTCTTTACCATTTAAGTAATAAAAAATTAAATATGATGAAATTATTGAAATTAGCAGTAATTTCTTAAAAATTGTTTCAGGATAAAATATCATTCATTCTAAAAATATTAGGATTAATTCTCAAGAAAGAAAATATCGCAGTATACTAGGTTTTCTAATTCCTTAAGAGGTTCGACTCAATGCTTTATTTCTATCCTAGTTGATCTTAATTCACATTAGAAGTGAAGATGCATATGTTATTTTGTGATGTTTTTATTTTATAAATACTTAGTTCTTGGATTCAAATTTCAATGAAAATAAAATATACATGATAATTTCTTTCTCCATATATTCATTTTTGGTTATTAAAGTTATTTAATATTTGTACTAATGAAGATAGTAAATATTCAATAAAATAATTGAATGTGTGTAAATTGACCTGGACATCCTCTAAGATGCAATAAATAAATGTCAATTTTACTGCAGATCCTTTGAATATAATAAATTTAACATTCTAATTTTTTTTTTATTAATTATAAAGATAAATTAAAAATTAAATATAAAATTAGTCTTAATTTTTTAAATTGAATAAATAAAACAATATGTATTTTTAATATAATAAATGAATAAAAGTAGACCGAGTGAATAACAAATATTCTATAGAATCATTTTTAATTATGCTCACACTAATATATTGTCTTGTTTTTTAATTTCTAATTATTATTTTTTGAGAAGATACCTTTTCTTTTCTGATGGTTCAAAATAAGAATATTCGCAAAAATCACATGAGCCATTAGCGAGTAGCGCAAGACATCGGCCCTACTTTTGTGCGTCAGAAACCAATATGCACACACTTCATCTGTCTTCATCTCAACTAAATTTTTATTGATACGAGATACGAGTTATGATAAGGTGATTGTAATTTTAAAAATATTTTTAATTAAATATTTTAGGTTTGACTTAAGAGTAACGTCAGACAGAGGTGATCGAATTCATTTGAATCCTCTTCGACAGAAAATTATATATTTTATACATGATTTAAATTATTTTTATTTATATATGATAAATGTTGAATCTTCTTTGACCTTTTTGTGAGCAATTCTTCATATTTTGATTATTTTTGTTGGTGAAAATTTTGATCCTGCTACTGTTTCAAGTTACGTGGGATAAATTTCATTAAGAACATTGCCTTCCAAAATATGTCTTGAAATATGCATGAATTCAATTAATCAAACTTTAATATAAATAGTGAATGCAAAAAAAAAAAACAAAAAAAATTCAGAATAAGTTTGGCACTACCTGTTATATCATGTTATAACCAATAATAATTTTAACGAGTTTCAATACATATTTTTTTTGTCCTTTCAGCGAGTTCAAAATTTCACGTAGTAATGAAGTTTTCTTGTTGATCAACTTTTTTGTCAATAAGGTTTATATATGTATTACTATATTTTATGGAAATAAAGATATCTTAAAATCCAACAATATTTTAATTTATTGGTTAAATTGTAATTTCGTGTTGATCAACTTTTCTTCAATTAGATTTATGTAAGTATGTATGCATTATATATATTTTATGAAAATAAAGATATCTTAAACTCAATGATATTTTAATTTATTAGTTAAATTGTCATCAATATAAAATCAAATTGAAAATTCATTAAATTTACACTTAATAATCATAGCGTCAAACAAGTCAATTGTGGAGTATTAATAATTAATTGATCTTGATTAGTATATTTCTCCTATATTTTCTTTAATTTTACTACAATCTATCACATACTAGACTGTTGATTTTAGTCTATAGTTTTGATATATGGGCTTCTTACTGATGGGCCTATGTCACTTTATGGGTAATGACCTTTATTCCCTATGGCCATTCGGTATGCGGAATGGGATAGACAACAATATACATGAGATTATTATTGAACAACTTTCACATATAGCAAACATAAAAATCATATTTATATGTTATAGCTATAGTTTGCATAATTGCGCTTCATAATAAATTCTATATCTGCTATGGAGCTTTTGATTTATAAAATTCGCTAGATACATCCAATTTTATACAAATTGTTCAGTTTTGTATAAATTCATTTATACATTGTAATTTAGATAATAAAATTTGTATTTGTATAATTATAAGTCTATAGGACGAAAATAAATGTATTTGTATTTGTATATACACTTTTCTCTCGCTTTATACAAACACAAACATAAACACATTTTATACCGAAATGTATAAAATGACTAATTATATAACAAAAATAGCTAATTGTATACCGAATCAGATGACAAAAAATGGGATGTTTGCTGCGAATTACAAATAAAATAAACTATGACTATAACATTTAATTTGAATTAATAGTTTGCTATTTCATACAATTTTTCCATTATTATTTTATCGCGTCTTCTCTATGGGATTACTATCCCACTATTTTCGTACAATTAGTGGGATAAAATAATGTTGGGAGTAATTAATACCGTAACCAAACATGGAATAATGTTAATCCCAAATTCTATTCGACTTTTGAGATTATTATTCTGATCTTAGGTACTAAACGACCAATAATTATGTGTACCGTACTACTGAATATCGAGTGATGCTAATTTCCCGCATGGACTACCAATACCGATTATATTTATGATATTTTACTCTCAAATATTAAATTACTGAATTTCTCAGCTCGACTAGGTAATTCAATTTTTGGTGATTTATGCGACGTCCCTAATCTCACCTATCTTGCTCACATACTACCCTATTTTCACTTTAACCAGTAGTAAGATGCTCATAATTCTACTATACATTTTAATCTCTTCGTTTCAATTTACATAACACACTTTTTTTCATAAAGAATGACAACCTTCTAAATTTGGAAAGGATTAGCATTTATAATCGCATGTATGTTATTGCATGTTCAAGGTCACAAGTTTCAAAATTCTTATAGTTACACAAAATGTTATGACATGTTTTATACCATAAGTTTAAAAAATGTTCATCTCTTTCTAAACTTCGTGATAACTCAAACTATGTCACGTGAGTTGGAAAGGAGTAGAGTGAATGAAATAGAGGCACATAACAGAGTTACTAAGTTCAAAACCAATTATCTGTACACAACAAAAATATGCTCAAAATTCTAGTATAGCATAAAATTTCACATCACATCCCTTGGGAAGTGGTGCGGCTCTTCCCAGTATCCTGCTAACACGGCATCTACCTGCTAACGTGGATGCCGACCTGCCATTTTACTTAGCTTGCTTACTAAACTGTATTTCACTTAGTAAAATATTCATAATTCAAAAATCCTACACTTCAATTATCTTGATCATATGCACCACAAAAACTAGAGCTATTGCACTGAATCTTGAAGTGCAAAGATCATTTTTTTATAACACAAGATTGTACAATTGGCTAACAACTAGAGCTATATAGCATATAGTTTCTTATACTGATCTTCAGGGATCTCTGATTCTGACACGATTGATACAGACCGTGATAACGTCTTGCTACTCCGAGCTGATTTCCTCGGACTTCTCAAATTCGAAGACTCAATCTGATGCATAACTACCTAGTAACACAGTGTACCTAGTGTCGCGACCATGATAAAAGTTACTGCACTTGCCATCCATCTTTCCTCTTTACCTATAACAATATATGACAGTGCAAGAAACGTTGTGGAGACATACACAAGCCAACCACATTAGCTTGTTGATAATCACCATTATTTTCTTTTTGGCTTGTCTTTCAGCAACCACGATTGATGCATGTTTGAACGACTACGACAACTAATGATATGAAGAGTGCAAGAGAGTCGAATATGAAGAAAATGACAAAAGGAGGTTGAGGAGCAATCCTTCCTTCTCCTATTGAGTATCCCGGAGGAACCTCCTTAGGATTATCGGTATTATCCACCGAAAGGGTATATGATTATTCTATTTTAATTGATAAAATGAGATTAAGAAAAAAAATTATTTCCTACATTTTTATTTGTTAAAGTGATTTTAAAAGAAAGAAAACAAGTATAGGGTCTATTAATAATATTTTAATTAGAAAGAAGATGTGTTTTAAAAGAAAAGAAATCATATATTTATTTGGAAAAGGGTATTTTTGACCCATTTAGTAACTATATGAACATTTATGAATCAAAATATTGACGACAAGAATATTTTTGAGCCAAACTATAAGAAAAAAAACATTTTTTTCCATTTCACATGCTATTTTTTTTTTTTTGTTAGAAAAAGCTTATAATAATTTTATTATTATTAAAAAGAATTGGGCCTTTCAAATTTTTGGGATGTCTCATTTTTAAAAGGCATTGAGCCGCCGGAGGAAGACAAAAATGGCGGATCAATTGAAAAACCCTAAGAAACAGTTTCAGCTAAACCCCAACTGGGCTCAGCTCCGTGAAGTATTCACTCTCTCTCTAGCTAATTTTATTTTGTAATTTATCTACGATTATGCACTCAATTTCTTTGCTCTGCAGCAACTCAGCAGCAATGGCTTCCAAAAACAACGGTCAAATCCTTCAGAAACAGAAAATCCTAATTCAATATTAGGTATAACGCATTTTTTTTTGTTTTTTGTTTTTTTGGTTCTTAGTGTGTGAGGTTTTTTTGGTTGCTATCGTAGGAAAGCGCAAAAGCAGGTCCAGTGATGACTCCGGCGATGCTCCGCCTAATCCTCTTATTCCAACTTCATCAGATTCAAGGTGAGTTTTAAAAAGGTCTTTTTTTTTGGGCGGCGGCTGTACATGATTCATTATTTGCTTAGATACACCTTTTATAAAAGATTATAAAAAACTTGTTTAACTAGGATTTTTATCTACAACAGCTTAGTATGTGTACTCTAAATCAAGTTACAATAGATAGTAACTGAAATTGAAGGAACAAGAACCTACAACAGCAATGCTACAATTACTAGTAAGGAAGGATAAGTGAAACCTATGATGCTTGGACTCTTTAAAAATGTTAACGGGTGTGTGTTGGATTCTCCAAAGTAGTGTATTTTTGGAGAATTCAACACGGGTGCAGCATCAAAAGTGAAGAGTCTGCCTAACTTCAAGTGAGACTCTACTCAACTACCTACCAACTTTCTATTCTAATCTGCATCCTCCATAATCTTCTAGATTCTATATGAGGTTATGCCCTCGGTAAGCTAAAGCTGCACCATGTCCTATTTAATCACCTTTTCCTCAATACTTTTTCAGCATACCACCTACCTCTACCTCTCCTGAAACCATCCATAAAGCCAACCTCTCACACCTTTGCATTGAGACATCCGTGCATCTTCTCTTCATATGTCCGAACCATCTTAGACTTGCCTCCTATATCTTGTCCTCCTCCACCAAGGCCGCTCCCACCTTGTTCTGGATATCTTCATTTCTAATCTTATCTCTCCTTGTATGCTTGCATATCCATTTTTGCAATTTCCATCTTCTGAACGTGCGGGTTCTTGACTGACCTACACTTTGCTCCTTACAACACAGTCGGTCTAACCACCACTTTGTAGAACTTGCCTTTAATTTCTTGGTGGCATATTTTTGTCACACAAGACTTCGGAAAAGTTTATTTTCAAAAAGTTATGAAATGATAATTAAACCTAAATTTCTATGTTATTTTAACATTTGCAGGAAATTAGAAAGATTTTATTTTTAACTGGACACACATTAAAATACAATCGAAATCTCACTTTTCTATTCTTATTTAAGCCTCCTCGAGTTCAAGTGTGATTGAGTATTTTTTTTGATTATTAATTGAGTAATTATTTTTTACTGTTCAGCAATTTAATCGTTAGCTCCATGACAGTGTTACAGATGTGATAGGGATGGATTGTGAAATGGTTGGCGTAAGCTCTGTGGGAAACAGAAGTGCTCTTGGGCGAGTCACACTGGTATTCAGTCTTACCTTCTCATTTACTTAAATACCAGTGATTTAAAAATATATGTTACTTCACTACATTTGACAAATGGTTTTACTAGCAATTGTTTCAGTTGCTTCCCCAGTTTAACTTGATGCTTTTGATTATTAGGTACAAGCTTCTACTGCACTACGATTTTCATAACTAAGCTGTTTATATCCTATAATAAGTTCTCTTCTAGCTGGTCGTTTGCCTTCTGAGCATATGCCACACACAGAATTATAAATTATTCTATGTTCTTATGGGTGCATGTGAACTTATAGTACACTAATTATTGATGTTGCTATGTTAAAGCTTCTTGTTGTTTCCCTATAAAACATAAATTGCCTTATTTTGATTATCCGGGTACATTCCATTAGTTCTTCTGTGTATTTGACAAAACCTACAATTTTCTTGTAAGCTTGTTTGTTCGTCTTATACATGAACAGTTAAATGCAAACCAGTTTATTGCAGGTCAACCAATGGGGAAATGTAATATATGATGAATATGTTCGTCCAGTTGAGCGTGTTGTTGACTTCCGCACCAAAATCAGTGGTATTAGACCTCAGCACTTAAAGAAAGGTTGGTTTCACTTCACCCCGTACATTTGAAAAGATACCAACAAAAGGAGAAGTTTTTAGTCTGGCCTCTTGAAAGAATAATGACTACAAAAAAAACTATTCTTGCTAAAGAAGCAGAAAATTGAAAAACATTCTTTGATTATACTTTAGCATGTTAAGTTGAGTCATCTGAGAAGCAGCGTGGTGTTACTTTAGCACGTTAAGTTGCAGCTGTTCTAGAAGCATTGTGGAATTTTCTCGCTCCTATTCTTCTCATTTTGATGCTTAAAGTTTTTCCATCTGGGCTGCGAAATGAATGTATTATCACGTGTAGTCAGAACGGAAATTTAAGCTCTTTTAAGAATGCTAACATGAGAAATTCCCATCGGCCATCACAGTGCTTATAGATCATCAACATATTTTAGTAGGTGCTTGTCCATGTTTCATTGTGAAAATAAAAAAAGTAGTCTTTGTTTTCAAAATGAAAAATGATATTTAGAAATTAGAGTTGTGTTTGTCCATAAAATAAGTTAGAGTTGTTTTGAATTTTTGCTAGTAATTTGGAGTGACAAAAGCGAAATTGTTGTTTTTGGAATTTTTGAAAATTCTTGAAAAAAGTGAAGAGAATTTACCAGAATTTTATGGCCAAACATGTTTCTGGAGTGGAAAAAAGTGAAATAATTTCATGGCCAAACGCCTTAGAATTTGATGTTATGGAATTTAACTAATTGCTATAAAAGATTTTGAGTCCATCTCACTTTCCTGAAAGAGAGTTCAATGGCTCGTGCACATTCAAGCTACAGAGGTTTGTCCAGAATGCATGAAAAAAGATTTTGAGTCCATCTCACTTTCCTGAAAGAGAGTTCAATGGCTCGTGCACATTCAAGCTACAGAGGTTTGTCCAGAATGCATGAAAGGGAGTTGGGCTAAATACCCTGAGGGATTCAATATAAGTTTAAAATAAGTAGGCCTGTGTCCAATGTCCATCAATCTCTAACTGAATAAAGTAGAATAGATAAAACCTTATCTCTTACTAAAAGATAAGTTTGTCTCCATTTCTTTCTGATTAAAAGATTTGTATATAAGAAAATTATATTGCAATCTTTGTTGGACAACATCACTTGTTAAATGGTTCAAAGTTGAATAGGCTGTCAGTTTATCTCTAATCTGAAGGTTTATATTTTCAATTTGGATTAATTGTTTTTAGCAGTCAGTTTGAAGTTTGACCCAGTGTTAGTTTGACTTTGATCTGGACAAGTATTTATGGACAGAGTAATTCCATTTTTTTTGACACTTTCTGCAAGTTATATGCTCAAAGCAAAATATCAAAAACATTTTTTTTGGTTTGCCCAAGTAATGTGCTCTTCTGATGTCATCTGCAGCGAAAGATTTCCGTGTCGTTCAGAAGGAGGTGGCAGAACTAATAAAGGGACGGATTCTTGTTGGCCATGCTCTGCGAAATGATTTTAAGGTAACTGTGCACCTTCTCAGACTTTGCATCTAGAGTACTTTCTATGACTAAATGGGAAATGTTTCCTGTACAGGCCTTGTTATTAGGCCATCAAAAGCAGGATATTCGTGACACTTCTGAATATAAACATTTTCTAAGGTAATCTTCGCCCCCCCCTCCCCACCAAAAAAGAAATTCTTGATTGCTTGCAACTTTCAGCTACTAGCTTGTATTTTGGCTGCAATATGATACTGACATTGGGCTGATAAATTAGGGAAGGACGCAGTCGTGCACTACGGAACCTTGCTACTGAAGTCCTTGGAGTGGAGATACAAAATGGAGAGCATTGCCCAGTTAGTTCTATGCTTTTTAATGACTTTATTGTGCTCTTTTACTTTCGTTTCTTGTAGTTTCTCATTCTAAACAGTGGAATCCTTACTGTATGTGCTTTAGTATACTGTTATGGACCTCCAAGTATTACCGTGTGTTTGAGTTTGGCTTTACAGACTGAATCTAAAAAAGAATTCAATCTTGTAGCAGCATGTCAGTTTATTATCCTAGGTCCATATCCTAATGAATTCTAACTTGTATCCATCTGCATATTTTGCAGATAGAAGATTCCCGTGCTGCTATGATGCTTTACCTAAAGCACAGAAAAGAATGGGAAAAGAGCATCAAGGACTTTGCAAGACTGAAGGAGAAACAGAAAAAGCGTAAACCAAAGAAAAAAAAGAGGAGTTTGAGAAGACCTGCGTCTGAATAATGCTTCCTAATGAGAGATGATCACTCTAGTTTATCTCGTTACTTGTTACATGTATCAAATTACTGACTAGGGTGGAGCAGACAGAGAACTGACTAAACATGGTAAATGATTGTTGTGGATGTGAAATGCTCAAAGGAAGAATTATAATTAGATCCTCTCTCTCTCGCTATCATGGCCTGCCAGAACTTTGTGCTCGCCTGACCTTATTAGTCAGTTTCAAGAATCATGACATGGATCCACCCAAGACTGGTTCTGCTAGTGAAAGGTGGAACATATCATCTCTTTCATGCTTTTTCACTGCAAAACTGCCAGTCTTTTGTACTAGATTCATATATCCTAAGCCTTCCTGTTGGCGCTTTTCTAGAGTTGTGATTACAATTTTGGATTTTTTTGCTCACCACATTCATTCCCCGGGAGGGCTTTTATTTGATTTTGATTGAAGTTGTTGCTACGGAAGAGCTTGTATCATGTGAAAAAAATATTGGACTAAGGGGTTACTGTGATGGTAGTTGAAAAGTGGTGAGAGTCTACTTAATGAAATTGTAGACCATTGTTATATCTCTGTTTCTTTCCTATAATTGATCTTATGCTTGCTAATTGCTATACCAAAAAAATCATCAGACAATTAATTAAGAAGTATGTGGTAATAATTTCATATTGATGATATATGTCTTCTTATTCTTTTGTTCAATTATAATCATTGAATAGATTTCCTTCTGTCTTCTTAAATATCATCGAAGGAATAAGAAGACAATTATTTAACACCATACAAGATTTATATCAATTATTTTCCTAAATGATTCGGGTCAACAAAGCTGCAATTGGACTCCTAACTGAGTACTTGGTAGATTTCCATTTCAAGAATCCTTCAACATCAACAGTGCCTGATGAACGATTAACTATTTGAGTAAACGTTACTTGGTATGACATCTTCTGATTTAGTTCCGTGAACTTCAGAACTGAAGGCTCAACTTTAACATCAACACCTGGTGGTGAGACAACATCCACGGTGTAAGATGATTTAGCTTCACCAACATTTGTAACTGTCCTTGTGTATGTCTGAGGAGTTGATCCGAGTATAACAGAAAACGAAGGATAATTTAGTTGTCCTTGTTGAATACTTCCTACCTCTGAGCAATTGATCTTTCGTTGCACAATAACTCCAACCTCCCGGTTTGTATAGTTCAAACCACATAAATAAGGTACGTAGTCATTTGGTTTGATATCATAAACAAGTCCTGGAGCATTTGCTTTAGATGGATTGACATGACCAGAACCAATGGCAAAAAGGTTAGCTGGTTCATGATTTTCATCTTGGATGGTCTTTTCCCCCAAATTCACAGTATCCGCGGTTGTCATAATTGCAGACTTAATCATTGATGGAGACCAGTTTGGATGGGAACTTTTGAGCAATGCTGCTACTCCACTTAGGTGCGGGCAAGACATTGAGGTGCCAGATATAATGTTGAATGTAGGTTTTGGTTCGGTATTGTTCTCTACAGAGGTAGGCCATGCTGCAAGGATATTAACTCCAGGGCCTATAATATCAGGCTTTAGAATGCCAGGGGTTGCTCTGCTAGGACCGCGAGAAGAGAAAGAAGCAATGACCGGAGTATTTTTGTCTCCAATTATTGTCCCTTGGAATGTTATGGTGGCTAAAGGATTTGATGTTGAATTTATATATGCAAGAATTTTTTGACCATCTGCATATGTAACATCGGTAGCTGGGAGTAGGTGTGCATCAGCTGATGTTGTGAAACCATCTTGCATACGATTCATTAGTATCATCGCGATACCTCCTGCAGCTTTCACTGCTTGACCTTTGTCTACTCTTGTTACTCCACCACCAACTTCACACAAAACAATCTTGCCTGTGAGATCTGTTTTGTTCAGTGACGTTGTGCTGCAGTAAGGATCGCTAATGTCACTTTGATTTGAACCACCAGCATAAACAAGAGGATACAAATGAGAAGAGAAATTCTTTGGTTGAAAAGCTGATTCGCCTTGAAACATTTCCTTGTTTCCGAGTACTGCAGTAGCCTTGATATTCCTATCAAGGGTACTTGCACCAACAGTGAGAATCCACGGGGCTTCATTTACTACAGATTTAGGAGTTGGACCTCTGTTACCTGCAGAGCAGCTAACGAAAATCCCCTGTTCCATTGCACTATATGCCCCTAGTGCAATTGCATCATCATGAAAAGATTTACTACTTCCACCAAGCGAGAGGGAGAGGATATCGACTCCATCTTCAATTGCAACATCCATCGCAGCCAATATATCACTCTCCGAGCAACCAACACTAGTACATACCCTATAAATAGCTAAGTGTGCAAGAGGTGCAACACCAACCGCTGTGCCATTAGCATTTCCATAAACATTAGCATTCTTCACAAAACTTCCAGCAGCAGTACTCGCGGTGTGAGTACCATGACCATCATCATCCAATGTTGTACCCTTTCCAAAGCTAAAAGACCGCGCTCCAATCAACTTGTTGTTACAACTAGTAAAATTGAACTCACACTTTCCCTTCCATTTAGCAGGAGGAGGAGGCATTCCTTCATCGTTAAACGAAGGATGATCATGAGCAATACCAGTATCCAATACACCTATGATCACACCTTTTCCATAGTTAGAATCTCTCCAAAATCCCATATTTTGTTGCAAACCAAGAAAACTTGGAGTATGAGTAGTGTGCAAAGACAACACCCTTTGAGGTCGCGCTGAAATGAATCCTTCTTTTTTCTCCATTTCTTTCAATTCTTCGTCTGATAATTTAACTGCAAAACCTTTAATCACATTGTGGTACGCATAAACCATACGTGTATCTTCAATTGAATTGGCTATAGTTGTTGGCAAAAATGAATGGTACCAACTATCTAAATCCATTGTTGATGTACTATGAGTAGAAATTTGACTATTTGGAGATTCAACTTGAACAATGTAAGTTTCCAAATTAGTGGCCATTGTTGAAAATAAAGAATTAAAGAATATGAAGAGTAAAAAAGGGATTCTAATTAGAAATTCCATCTTTGATCAAGAATTGATGATTTTTGTAAATATTATGTATGAACTAAGAAATATTTTTGTTGGTGGAGTTTGAATTTTTTTAGCTAGTATATATAGTGTTTGGCATTTTAATTAACGCGGTAAATCCACCATCATATAATTTTAATTGGTCAATTAATGAAACATTCTTAGCAAATTGAACATCATTAATTAAAGTTAAATGGAAGAAGTCTTCTATATATATTACCAGGGTATGCTTCTTTTGAACAGCTCAAAATTAGAGGGAAGACAAATTATATGAATTAGTAGTAGTCTAATTGGATTTTCATAGAGAAACTACATGTCATTTCTTGCTTTGATTTATAATGTATCTTTATTTTGCATTTTTTTGAATTTGTTTGTCATACATGACCATTTCTTTGAGACTATCGGCTCTAAGGGTATATTTGGTACGGAAGAAAATGTTTTTTTCGAAAAAATGTGATTTTCTTGTGTTTGGTGAGTAAGTAGAAAATATTGACGGAAACATGTGGGGACGACGGCTATGGAGAGTGGGGGGAGTATGTTCCCGAAGACATTTTTATCATTTTTATAGAACACGTGTTCAGCGCAGACAAAAAATACTAGGTGATTCTTTCCATCTGTCCTTGGTGGTCAGAGTTACCAGATACCTATTAGGCTGTTACTTGTGGAAGGTGATAGATATCCCGTGAAATTAATTGATGTGCGTGAAAGTTGGCCTAGACACCACGACCATAAAAACAAAAAACATGTTTTTCTACTAAAAATAAATATTCTCTGGAAAAAAGTTGATCAATCAAACATAGAGAGAATTAGTAAAGCATTTTTTATTTTCCTCCCTACCAAATACACCCTTAAATGCCTTGTTTGATTTCTTTTGATTATTATATTATAAGAGTATTTGACATAATTTGAACACAAGTGTTATTATTATGAACTAATGTATGTTGAATTATTTAAAAATCTAAGTAGTTATAGTTAGACTTTTATCCTTTTCATTCTTGGTGGTCGTATGAGGTTGGCGGGGTAGTAAAATTGACATTTGGAGTTAATTAAGTAAAATTAAGGTCACAAATCACAATCAGTAATAAATCTTCTTGATTTAAGCAATTAATTAAGACTTATATCCGTCTGAATCTTGTAACGATCATGTTAATTGCCTATAAGGCTATAACTATTAATGAAGGGTATTTTTATATAGAATATTATCAAAATTATATTCTTAATCCTTATAACGAAAAGATATATGTATATACATGTATTTTTTTTTATTAAGTTTTAACATTACACCCTCAATATATTAGAAAAAGAGAAAATGGTCTAAAATCCCTCCCAATCTATACCCCAAATTCCAACTACACACTCCAACTTCACGGGTGTCTTCTCACCCTCTATTTACTACACACTTGAGTGCTGACCTGTCCACATAAACCAAATAAATTGTATCACGTGATTTGCACGCGCAGGTCCCCCACCCACTTCAACCCCCAATTCTTGTTTTTTCTCCATTTCTCTCCTAAAAACGTAAGAAACCCAAAATTCATCCTTTTCATCTCGTTTTCTCCATTTGCATATCCATTTCTGCTGATGATCGAAGCATTTTCTGTGTATTTTCAAGTTGATTTCGTAGTTTATCAACTGATTTAGTAAATGTTAGTTCTTTATCCCTTATTTCGAGTAAAGATGTTCATTTTTCTGTGTAAATGAACACCTAACACTATAATCGTAAGCCATACATAATATTTCACACAATGTTGTTCTTAATTTCACGAATTAACAGAAACCCTAATAAAACACAAATAATAAAGCACAAACTCAAAATAAAGGACAAAGAACTAACCTTTACTAAATCAGTTGATAAACTACGAAATCAACTTGAAAATACACAGAAAAATGCTTTGATCATCAGCAGAAATGCATATGCAAATGGACAAAACGAGATGAAAAGGATAAATTTTGGATTTCTTACGTTTTTAGGAGGGAAATGGAGAAAAATAAGAACCGGGTTGAAGTGGGTGGGGGACCCGCGCGTGCAATCACGTGATACAATTTATTTGGTTTATGTGGACAGGTCAGCGTGTGTAGTAAATAGAGAAATAAAGGGGTGATATGATACCCGTGAAATTGAAGTGTGTAGTTGGAATTTCGGGTATAGGTTGGAGGGTTTTTTAGACCATTTTCTCTTAGAAAAACATACAAAGAGAACGATTCATATCAATTGACAAAGATTAAAAAAGAATTACAAGGCTTATTCATATAAAATTGAAATATAACTCTTAAGTTAGTAATCAAATTAAAAATTTAAGCGCATTTTCATCCTATCTTATTTTTAATTAGAAATTTTGAATTCTAATTTCTAACCATGTTCGGTGTTAGGAATGTTTTATTTCTAATACGAAATTTTCCGAAAAAGAAAAAGAAAAAAAGACAAATAAGCCCCTAGGTTGCAATACTTGCACTTTTGAGAAGCAGCCACGGTGCCAATATTTGTCTGTGCGGATAAAATAGCAGACACGTTCTCTTCACTCTCCCCTTTTTTGCATGTACACTCTTACTGAACATTGAACAATATGCATCCATTTTCCCCAAATCACTGAATTTGCTGCTCAATTTCTTTGCAAAACAATGATCCGATTGATATCTCGGAGGATTGAGATTGGTACTGGTGATGGAAGAATTTCGAGTTTAGGTTTTGACAAAAGAGGTATTGTTACGAGCTGTAGAGCTGTGTTGTTGCCGCGATTTGGTGGACCGGAGGTGCTTGAGTTTCGTGACAATGTAGCTGTTCCTGATCTAAAACCTAATCAAGTGCTTGTTCGTGCTCGTGCTGTTTCAATCAATCCACTTGATACCAGAGTTAGTTTTATTTTCCAATTTCATTTGTTTATTCTGATTGGTTGGAAATGTAGAGCGAAATCGACCTGTAGTATAATTTCGTTTTGGTATATGGAACTTATGTGTTTTTCAGTTGAGAAATCGACTTGTCTCGTTGGGATAATTATATGAATCCTATCTAATTTAGACTATTTTTATGTTGGCTGTCATTTGCCTCAACCTATAGTTAGTTCAATTGTTATTTGAGTGAATGGTCAAAAACACACCTAAAATATTGAGTTTTTTTGAGTTTCATAACTATCACCAAATGTTTATTGAAACACACCTCAGTAATCTGTTGTTCACTTTTTCTATTTGAAATATCACCATCGTTCAGGTAGGAAAAGTGAACAACTGATAGTTGAGGTGTGTTATAATAAACATTTGGTAATAGTTCAAGTAGGGAACTCACAGGCCTAATAGTTCACGTATGAAACTCAGAAAGTCGAAATTTTGACCCTTCTGATTAGAAATGTTGCCTAATTGACCTATAGTACAATTCTTTGATTTTAATTGAAACTCAACGTGTTTTTCAGTAGATATGTTTAATCCGTTATACCTCAATTTCTGTGTGGTTAGGATGATTATATGAATCATCTCTTATTTAGACTATTTTTTGTGCTGGCTGTCATTTCTGCTTTATTTTGCGTAGGACCAACTATACTTTTGAGAAACTTAAATAGGTGGAGTTGTCTGACAATCTCAGAAAATTCAGGCGTGTCCATACAATGTGCTTGAGGTTGAAGGTGAATAGAGGAAAAGGGGATATGTGAGAAAATTGTTCAAGTTAGGGCAAAAATTTATGCCTTTAAGACCTAGCGATCTATGGTTTTCATTTCTTTCTTCCTTTTGTTTTTCTCTGAGAAAGCATAGAGACTTCCATTTTAGAGAATTCTTGAAGAAATGATCTCTTAAACATAGTGGAGCATCTTTGATCTATGTTATTGATCCCTTTATTTCTTTGTTTATGCACCACATGGCAGTTGTTGAATAAGTAAACTTCTTCTTAAAGTTGATTATGAACAAAGATTTTTCTGATCATTAATTTATTAATAAAAATGAAGGTATAAGAACTTGTTAAGTGAAAACCATGCTTCCGGATGAATACAGTATTACTGTGAAGGGAATGCAATGCAGATAACATCTAAAATAAAATGTGTTATATTTTTTCTCTTTTTTTACAATGGAAGAATTTTTTATACATGCGTCAATTCAATGTGGATACGATATTAGTTTGACGGATACAAATTTTTCTTATTCTACTATTAGGAACTGATAATAGTTATAAAGCTCGTGCAAATGTTTCCTCTAAATCTATTGACCTTATTTGTTCCTGGGAAGCTATGCCATAGAAATTGTGATCCTCACATTATTTTGCATTGAGCATTTAGTAGATGCTTTAATATGTTTCAGATGCGATCAGGATATGGACGTTCAATTTTCGAACCACTTCTACCATTGATTTTGGGCCGAGATATAAGTGGTGAAGTTGCAGCTGTTGGAAATTCTGTCAAGTCACTTACAGTTGGGCAGGAGGTATTTGGTGCTCTGCATCCAACCGCTGTGAGGGGTACTTATACTGACTATGCTATTCTTGCGGAGGATGAACTTGCTCCAAAGCCGGGATCACTTTCACATGCGGTATGTTTTCTGTTTGGTTACATTTAGTCAGACCAACTTCCTAAGAATACTTTTCTGCTCTTAATAATTTTTCTGGCTATTTGCGATCAATTATAAAATCAGCGTCTATCTTGTTTCCTACTCCTTATACTGTTACTTTTATTGGATGCCCTCCCCACCCCTCAGCCTGCTGATTAAGTTATCAATTTCTGAAATTCATTGTTGTTGGATTAATATCCCTGTCAATTTTCACACTTGTTATCTGCATCCTGTCACATCACATATCTTGTTTTTTTACTACTTTAGCATGCTAAGGTTCTATATGTTGTCCTGCAGGAAGCCAGTGCTATCCCTTTTGCTGCGCTAACTGCTTGGCGTGCGCTAAAAAGTACTGCCAGAATAAGAGAGGGGTATGTTTTTATCAGATAGGTTAAATTTTTTCATCAGTGAAACGATTTTCTCTTTCTCCCTCTCTTATCACCCTTTGTGAAGGAGAGGCAGGATGGAAATAGTAGTCTGTACTTCTACATTCAGTACTGGATATGCGCTTTATACGCGCTATGTATGAATCTGAATTCATCAGTTAAACTTGAATAATTACCTCTGAGAAAAAGGAACCGGAAGTTGATGACTCAAGAGGGTTTCGCTATGGCCTATGCAAGTGTTACCATGCCATGAAACTAGTAATTTAAGAAGGTTTTCCTCTGCAACTATATTGCTGAGTCATAAACATTTTCTAAAATTGTTGTGCATTTAAATTCTGAATTTCTGTTTTCCTGGTTTTGGCAGCAGACTATCTCCACTTATAAATAGGTTAACAGCTTCTAGTAAATTATGATCATTGAACTTTTTAAGCATGGCATGTGAGTGAGAAGTATTTAAAGGGATTGAAATTTTACGACTCTTTAGTGTTTTTCTTTATCAAAATTATTTTTTTCCCCTCAGTTTTGGCAAAATACTGAAGTGATCAATACATAAAGTTATTTACTGGGGGCCTATGACCAACATTCTATTTTTTTGAATGTAATTGTGTAATAATGATTCTTCCGTTGGAGCGTATATAAACTTTTGTAACTTGGAAGTGCATAAAGAATTAAGTTTCAAGATACATTTATGTCGGCGTAATGGAAAAACATGGAGTTGCTCTAAATTCTAATGCTGCTGAACAAGATTATTTTGTCTAGAGATGAAAATTGGTCAAAAGGATGGCTTTTCCTTTTTCTTTGAGAAACAGGATGTTGATTCATATGGATTGAAAACCTTAGCATATAATACTTGCTATTTATTGCTTATGTATATATAAAAAGATATAGCAGCTTACCTATTTATTGGGGGTGGCTGTTCAGTTCTTAGGTTTTGGATAAGTGTTCACTAAACACCGAACTGAATTAGTTCGGTTTGGTTTGGTGTTTCTAAAACAGTTTTCTCGGTGTGAGTGAGAAATAAAACATCCTTATTTGCTCTTTTTTTAAATTTCATGAAGCTGGAAGAAAAGATGCTTAAACTACTCTTTGCTGATATCAACTATGAGTATGATCTTTTTGTTTTTGATCTCCCTTTCTTCATCATCGACCCAATCTATGCACTAGTACTGTGATTTTAACTGTCTTGATGAATGCAGAAATTGCACTATAGATAGGAGTTTTGACAGGAAAAAATTGAGAGCACCGTTATCGTGCCTGTCATTTGATACTGGCAACTGGAATACAATTAGAGCCCCATCTTGTCATCGGGAGAATTATGTACCTTCAGGTCTATAGATACCTTGAGGATTCTGAAGGAGGTTAATCATGCTAAGAAGAATAAAAACGAAGAAAACAAGAAGGAAAAAAAAGAGTTGGTATAAAATTCAGTTCTTCGGTTTACTGAAGAACTGCAACCTTTACACCGGACCCGAAAGACCGAATTTTCGGGGAAAAAATCAAAACTGAACTGAAGAACCGAATTAGTTCGATAGTGTTCGGTATTTATGCCCACCCATACTGTTTATTGTCACAAGTCATGTCCATCTGAACTCAGGTCAAGGCACATTTAGATAGTATTCCAACGGTATCCTTTTACTTCATATTGAGCTCATGATAGTGAATATATGTTGATTGGTAGAGAGATTATATGATGTCTCAAAATGATATCTGTGTTTTGTTTATACTGATATCATTATTTCTCAATCAAATTACTTCAGGCATAGGGTATTGGTCATAGGTGGAGGAGGAGCAGTAGGTTTCTCTGCAATTCAGCTTGCAGTGGCTGCAGGCTGCCATGTTTCTACTACGTGTGGAGGAGAGAGTATAAGTCGCATTTTAGCAGCCGGTGCTGAGCAGGCCGTTGACTATACCATTGAGGTGACCTTGCAGTAGTAGTTCACGTGTTTATCCATCATGTTATTTTATTTGAACATGATATGCTTGATTGGTTTTTTTAATGGCGTTATTGGGGTATTCTGCCTTCTGTCCTTTTGCGAGGGTTGACATGTTTGCTTGTTTACAGGATGCTGAAGTAGCACTTAAGGGGCATTTTGATGCTGTCTTGGATACAATTGGTGTGCCAGATACAGAGAGAATGGGTATTAGCCTTTTAAAGAAAGGTGGACACTACATGACGTTACAGGTTAGGAGCTGTCTTGCCTTCGTAACCGTGAATCTTCTATTATTTTTTCTTATAAATGCCGAAACATATGCCGTGCGGTCTTAAGCAAGATTTCCTGTTCTTTGCTCATAGGGGGAGGCTGCATCGGTGACTGATAGGCACGGACTAGCTATTGGTCTTCCTATGGCAGCAGCCATCTTGCTGAAGAAGCAAATCCAATATCGATATTCTCATGGAATAGGTATGAGATCTTCTGAAGTTTCTATGAACTGTTCGGCAGAAATGGTTTTTTCCTGGGTATTTATGAAAATTTTAGAACACCCTTTATCCAAAAACCGAAAGGGAAAAAAGTGAACATGAAATTTTAATTCACCCCTAACAATATGAGATTTTTTAAAAAAATTTCTTCTTCTTTCTCATAAAAATAGATATGTTCTTTCTATATGGCAGTGAATTTCAAAACAAAGTAGAAAGCATAACAGGAAAAAAAGAACTGTAGGTGAAGTCGTAGGTACCATCTCACTATTAGGTGCAACTCCTACAATCAGATTGCTGATTTAGAGCCCGTTTGGATTGGCTTATTTTAAGCACTTTTAGAGTGTTTGGGTAAGTTAAAAAAGTGCTTATAAGCACTTAGTTTTAAGCTAAAATTTCTAGCTTATGGCTTTTGACGTACAAGTCAAATGAAAAGCCAATCCAAACAGGCTCTAACTTGATTCAAGACTTTTTGTTGCATTATCTCATAGGTTGGTTGTTTCTTGTACTTGGACTATTGGTTGAAAAGGTAGGCAGAGGTTATTATCTGAATAATAGTACATAAAGCAACCGGAGAGCCGTTTTAGATTGTTATGTTAACACATCTTTTAAGGCAAGAGGTGAACCAGGGGATGATACCTTCTTCATCTATTTAAAAAATTGAGATGCTCTTTTCAAGTGTATAGTATAGTCATTCTGATATGGCTATGACCTTATTTTTTGGAATAGTATAAATATTAGCATATTTCATGCATATTGACAGGCTAAATAGAAGGACTTTTCATTGAGAATGACATACAGATCACTGATCTTCATTGAAGTAGATAAGATGAAACCATCGTCCATTTAGTGACATCATATACTTTATTTAAAGTAGACGGTAGAGTCATTCTGATATTGTATGACCTTAACATTTAACAGGTTTTAGAAGGTGCAAGTGAGAATAACATAACAAGCCTGACCTCCATTCCTTGTTAATTGGGCTCTCTCTTTCTCCTCCTCCTCCTTCACAAAGGTTTTCTACTAGGAATAACCTTTAGGTAGTTCAGGACAAATTCCGTATGCATATTTGTTGAGGTGATTTTGGTCCTAAATCCTATTTGATAGTTCTCTTTTTCTTCTGTTGGTAAAAACAATTAATTTTATTGATATATTAGGAAACGGACCTGCTGAGTGGACCGAATCACTATGATTGATAATTTTCTAATATATTGTTCTCTGGAGGAGATAGTCTAGCTTTGACCAATATCTAATCTAGATTCCATTCAAATGAACTGCTGGGTGGACCGAATCAGTTTGGACTGACCTTGATCATCTTTTCACATTTATTTATTTATTTTAGAGATATTGATCTCTTTATTATGATAGGCTAATAAGGATAAAGTATGCCCAGGGTAACTCTCACGTTAGGTTTCAAAGTGCAGAAACTTCATTCCCTTGTAGCGTGTGACCACTTTTTTTTTTTAAAAAAGCATGTGACTGTGTTTAGAATGCTTGGTCGAGAGTGGCCGTAGTGATCACCATGAGAGCATCCTACTACTCATCTGATGTTTCAGTTGGAGAGAGAGAAATGTCTTTTTTTGGTCATTCATCTGACATTTTTGAGTTAAATTTTGTGGCTTGTCTATTATTTGGTATTTATTATTGTTTATAGCTTGAGACTGACGTGTCAAAAGCTGTGCTATTGAGCCTTATAGGTGCTTTAACTATTGCATTTCTTGTGTTTACATGATACAGAATATTGGTGGAATTATATGAGGGCTGATGCTGAGGGTTTATATGAGATACGCCGGTTATCTGAGGCTGGAAAGATTCAAGTCCCAGTAGATAAAACTTTCCCAATTTCACAGGTGAGAGAGGCTCACGAGGCCAAGGATAGACGACAAATTCCTGGCAAAGTGGTGCTAGAAATTGACTGATTTAACTGGACAATCTTAACCAACAGTACGTGGATTCAGTGCACAAGGCTATAATGCCCCGTGCAATCTGGTATTGCACTGAATACTTGATGCCTATGGCCTCGTATATGATATCATCTCTTTGCAGAATAACCAGACCCAATTTACACTCTGTTGGAATATATAGGATTCAGAAGAAAACTTTGCAACTTGTAAATTCTCAGGACATTCTCAATTTTTTTTTCTTTTCTTTAAGTATCCCGTCATTGTTTCTATGTCACGTTAAGCGTTTAAGGGAATCATTTATCTTGCCCGTGACAGGAAGATGCTTTGCGAATGGTCATAATATGTCACAGGGGATGTGTGTGTTTTTCTTAGGAACAAAAAAAGACAATTATGTTCTGAATTTGGTTACAGTTTTCAAATTTACTTATCCAAGTATGTGTATAATTTGTCTATTTCTAAAATTGATTAGATCTAAATTTAACAAAAGTAAATTATATAAATCTGTTTGTTTTTATAACGTAAACTAATTGAGTGTAATTACTTCATTGCAAACAAATAAATCTACATAATTAGTTGTGCAATTACAAGATGTCCTTTCCAACTTGCTCTAAATAGAAGATCCCGTTTCCATGTGCTTTTTATAATTGACAATACAACAAAAGTTTCAAGCTGTCACTTTTACTAATATTTACTTGGCTTTTTGTAGAGAAAATAAGCATTTCACTATTTCATTTTCCTTCTAAAGGCAAAAGTAGAACCTTTTTTTACGTGAAATAAAGGGAAACAAAGTGAAATGTCTCTTTTTTCTTTATTATCCTATCATCAATCAATGGTGCATTTGTCCTTTTCTGAAGTAAATGTTGGTCAAAGTCCTTTTCTTCAACACTCACTCTTGGTAAGGCCAAAATCACTCTCATTACCCCCACTTTCTCTCTATGCACGAAATATTTATATTTTATAGTGAACATATAAAATATTATATCCATTAAATTTAACTTTTGTATCCACCTATGTTCCTCCCTCTTGCCCTCTAAGGCAACTATTATTTGAAGATTAAAGACACCTCTTTAATTGACTAATTAAACTTAAATATATCTCCGATCTTGCAATATGAGTGAAACATACTCCTACATTCTGGCGAAGTGTAGGAGTGTTTCAACACTTCTCTCAACTTTAAAATCACTCTCATTACCCCCACTTTCTCCCTATGCACGAAATATTTATATTTTATAGTGAACATATAAAATATTATATCCATTAAATTTAACTTTTGTATCCACCTATGTTCCTCCCTCTTGCCCTCTAAGGCAACTATTATTTGAAGATTAAAGACACCTCTTTAATTGACTAATTAAACTTAAATATATCTCCGATCTTGCAATATGAGTGAAACATACTCCTACATTCTGGCGAAGTGTAGGAGTGTTTCAACACTTCTCTCAACTTTAAAATCACTCTCATTACCCCCACTTTCTCCCTATGCACGAAATATTTATATTTTATAGTGAACATATAAAATATTATATCCATTAAATTTAACTTTTGTATCCACCTATGTTCCTCCCTCTTGCCCTC